>APFE031576697.1:42155-52652 GCA_000404065.3 Pinus taeda
ACATTGGGTGAGAGGTGAAACTTCTAAAAATAGAAAGTTCTAAAAATAGCATTTCTGGGTCCCTTCCTATTTATAGTAGTCCCTAGTCTATCTATAGGAAGTAAAATTAATCTTGGTTTTAATAGCAGTTGGAAATATTAATTAATTAATTTAGTTGATTTAATTAGTTAAGTAAATTCGAATTTGAAGTCTTTGTGAGCATGCACATGAGTTGTCCCACTGATTGAGGAATTTATCGTTAATTTCCTCCATTGGTTGAGGGAATAAGTATGAGTTCTATAATGAGAGAATCAGTTGACTTAGTTCTAACTAGTCAAGCCCAGTTAGATTATTTTAACAAGTTGTTAAAATAATAAAATATAGTTTGTTAATGCTTGCATGCATGTGACAACTATTATTTTAGATAACCGAGGATTCACTCATGGATAACTGTTGCATGTCAATTCTGTCAGAGACCCAGTTGAGATCAGAGAAGGGATAGTGTACTATTAGTTGGATGAATATTTTTCCTATAAAGAAGCTCATCCATGATGAGGATTTATGTCCTTCAGGTTTGTGTAGTTATTTCAGAGGTCAGTGTTGTGTGTGAGGTGAGAATCACACAAGTTGCAGGTGGAGGACCTAGGAAAAACTGTGTATAGAAATAGGAGGCTTGGAGGGTAGAGGAGAAGGTTTGTGAGAAGCCTTTGACTATCTATGAGTAGCAGAGGGATTGCATAGAGAGCTGGATAGCTTCCGAGCTAAGGCTTTGTGTAATCCAGACTATATTTCCACTTGTATGATAATACAGAGATGGGGTTTTAGGCAGGTGCTTTCCCCGGGTAAATTCTTCTATGTTATGTGTGATTAATTCCTTCTTATTAGTTATATGTGTTTTTACTGATGTTTCTCATGGTTGATTAAGCTTCCGCTAAATTGTTTGTAGAAGTAGATCAAGTGTTTTACTTTAGTACATTGCATTACCAGGTTGATCTACAGGTGGGAAATTTCTACATGGTATTAGAGCTAGCTGATTTGTAGAAAAAGTTCTACATGGTATCAGAGCTAGCTGATTTGTAGGAAAAATTCTACAAAATTCTACACAGAGTGACTCGAGGGCGAGTCACAATGTCTGTGTTGGGGGCCTGTTGGGCATGGAATCCCCACAAGGCATGTTTTGGGGCTTAAAGCCCAAGTTTTAATCGAATCTTGTTGTAAAAGCTTCGCAAATTGTGGGTGCAGGGCACGAAAGTATAATAGAGTCATAGGGTTGTCCACCCTAGTTTTTGTAATGTAATGTCGGCTTGATAGACCTACCGATGGTCCACGGACTATGAGATTGTATAAATAGAGTGAGGCTGTAAGTGTAGAACAACGAACTAATAGAAGGAGGAGAAGTCTAAGTGATTGAGTCAAAGTGTAAAGTGTGTCTGTGGGTCATAGAGTAGGAGAAGGCTTTGCAGCTAAGTGCGTAGAGGCCTAGTATTCTGCAACTGAGTGCATGGACCCCTGCAGCTGAGTGCGCAAGGCAGGTCGAGTCTGTAACCATTGGAAGAATCAATAAAGAGAATTTTTGTTATAATTTTGTGTATATTTTCCTGGTTTAATGCATGATTGGATATAACTTTCAAAAACATTGTTTATTTACTGCGCAATCGTGTCTGAATGCTTTGTAGTGCTAATTATAAGACACTCAAGTAGGCAAAGGTAGTTAATTAACACTAGAAGATAAGTAAGATCTCGGGTAATATCGCAGAGTGCATCACAGTCCCTGGTTAGGGCTGCGCGAAGGCAGTGTATCAGGCCACAAGGAACGAAAAGTGCGTGAACAAACCTATGCACAGGAACAAACAAAGCACCCATCAAACCTCTCAGATATCTCAAGGGTGCAGAAACCTAGTTCTAGCACCCTCCATACTACTTTGGGTGAGACCTCAATTTGCGCTCCGTAAACTGTTGCCGAAAGGGCCAGTAGTACAGGGAATTTTTTAGCTAACTAACTCCAAACCTAGGTCAGGCCGCAACAACCCAACACCTCTCCACACCCCCAAAACTTTAAAGGTTATCTTATTGAAAATGAATTTTTCTTACCCTCTCCATTTATTGATTTAGCTCCAGTTTGGGTTTGAAACCTTCACTGATTATTATTACTTTTATTGTATTTGTTGGTTTTTGGAAGAAGATTTTGAAAAAGCATGTTTAAATTTCTTGTTTCTTGATGCAAATTTGTCTTTCTTCTTATGTTGCCAAGGTTTAATATTTTCACCCCTTTGTTTTGTCTAAAAATAACACAACCTTGCTTTCCTAATTCTTTCATCGAGTTTCTTTGGATTATCAAATTCTATCTTTTCTCTATCTGACAAAGGCAGGCAACTAATGAATCTGTGTACTTTAGATTTTCTTCTTGAATGTAAGGAACATACCTAAGGATATTAGTAAATTTGGTAATGAGTTCATCAATTTTTATTTGACCGAGTTTGGACTTGTGAAATTTCTTAGCCTTATCATCATTCTATCTTTCAGTGAGATAATTTTCCTTAAAATTCTTTTTGAATATTTTCCATTTCAGCTCTTTACCTTTAATACTATGGATTGTTTTAATTTCACCCCACCATAAAGGTGCTTTAACTTGTAGTTAGTCAGTGGTCAATCATGCTTTTATATTACTTGGATATTCATACATTTGAAAATATTTCTGTATATTTAGAAGCCATGCTTTAACTACCTATTTTGATTCTCCATCAAACATTGGGGATCGTATATTCTTGAATTTACCTTGTAAATCCATTCTCAATTTATTTTTCCTAGATTGTTTTAAAGGGGGTCCCTTTTTTGAACTATTGTCTGACTCTTCTTCTCCCAAGGGTTCAAAAGATTCATTGTCACTAGAACTACTGTGTTTTCTCCCTTTAACTATTTGATCTTTTCTAGAATTACTTGACGTTTGTTTAATTCTACGATTTTTTTTTTTAGTTAAGCTTTTAATCATCATTTCAGTTATCTCTTCCTATTTAGTTCTATCCTTTAACAATTGTTCATTGTCTACCTTAATGTTATCTAACTATGCTTTAAGGCTCTACATTGTTGCAAGCATTTCTGAAAGTGGTTCATTTCTTCCTAACTAAACCCATAAACCATTTTGTTCAGACAATTCTAGTGGTTCTTTAGCCATAAATTATTTGTTTTCTTCTCTCTGTGCGTAAATCAAATAGTTACTATTTTCAGTACAATATGTATTTATGTCTCATTTATTTTGTTATACATTTTGTCCCAAAGGTCGAGTGTTGTAAACCTTGCTCTAATACCATTTGTAATATACCCTCCTTTAACTCTTAAATTGATATGATTATTATAAATTTATAAGGTTGATTGACATAAAACTAGTGCAACCATATAAATTAAATGGTTGATACACACATATACACATCAATCCTGAACTTTAAACAGAGGGGGAGCGACAGAGGCATTGAAACTGCGACTACAATTTCGAGATGGAGGAGGTTGGCTTGTATGAGGTGGTCAGACTATGCCAGAATTGTAGGAGTACATGGAGGAGTGAACCTGCGACACCAATTAGCCTCCCTCATGCCTAACTATTCACCTTTTTCTCTGACTCAAAATCATGAGGGTTGTTTTACATTGTTTTCACTGGAGGGAGGGTATGAGATGTGTAGTCAAATGGGGAACTGGTTTAACTTAGAGGTTTTTTACCTTATAGTAAAAATGTCAAAAGCAAAGGGATACGTCGATTTGGAGCCAGATCCTTTGGACATACTAGTGGTATGGGGCCTCGAGAAACCTTCAACTATCCCATCACTAGTCTTAATGGTTAACCTCTAAGATTCTCTGTCACCAAGGGTTTTCAATGACATGAAAAAAGGTGCAAACAAGGCATGTGAGGGGTTAGAGTTTGGGGAAGGTGTGGTTTCTCAAGAAGTAAGGTGTTTTTCTTCGTCCTAAAGTCAGAAGGGCCTTGGTGTTCAAACAATTTTTATGTCAGCACTTAAATTCTTATTCCCTCCATTTCAAAATTTCCTAAAAAGCATCAAGCAGTCTATACTTGTGGTCTCAAAAGAACAATTGTGGGCTATGGGTTGGAAATGCGCTTATGAAGGATGGAGAAGTAGGTACCTTTGGTTTAAAATCTTTAATTCCTTCGAATTAGGGTTATGCATGCAACAGAGGGTTGGGTCTTCAAATCCTTGTCCACGACACCCGAATCTTGCACATGGTCACATTCTAGTGACTAGGCATGGAGAAAAGGAAGATGAATGAACTACCCCAATAGAAACCTTAATAAATCAAAGGGTTGTTGTAATCAATAGCTACAATAGTGAAGTCGCCAAGAATGAAGGTTGAGGCACACTAATACTACCTTCTCTAGGCCTAAATTGTGATGGGGGCGAGGAAAAGGGAAAAGCCCCTTAATTGGAGAACTGGGTAGGTATCCCATGGAATACATCAATAAGAGTCGAACCTTCAAGTTTAAGTGTGGAATTCATGGCTCCAAACGAGGTGTTTAGTACTCAAAGACATTCTTCCATTCAGGAATGAGAGGTTCCTGAAGAGAAAAGATAAATTTCTTCTGATAGTGCTTGTATCTTGATAAAGTGTGCAGTAGACATATAAGGTGAAGGAGCTCGAAGGTTGGGGACAAAGAAAAAGAAAAGCAAGGATATTAGAACAAATTCATAGGACTATAATATTGTATTTTGGGAAAATATCCATTTTGAATCAACTATGTTTACTTCCAACCACATCCTAGTTCGAAGAGAAAAAGGGAATTATTTTGTAGCAAAAGAGCTTAGTGAATGGATCCAGTATAAATGGGGGGACTCTCTAGCAAGATAATTTGTCGTGACAATACTTGCTAGAGGATAGTTTATGTTTAAATTCACCTCTGTGAAGACTGTGTCTTGGGTTCTCAATAGAAATTGGAGTGTTTCCTCTTCTCCAATTACGCTCAAGCGTCAAAACCCTCTATTTGACGAAAGCATAGAAACACTGAATGAAGTTTCTATGTGGGTGAGGATTTTAGTGCTTCTCCCTTAGATGTGGATTGAGGATGTATTCAAGGCCATTGGTGATAAGGTCGGGAAATTATTGGAAGTTGATATTTCCTTCATTGAGATAAGGACAAGAAGGGTCACCATAATTTTGGTGAAACTTGATCCCCGTGAAGGTGTGTTCAAGAAATTGAAGTTATCTTTTAGGGAAAAGAGCCATATTCAACAACTTGACTATGAGGAACTAAAGTTATGATACCACTGGTGTAACAGGTTTTGTCATATGGAAAAGGAGTGCCACTTAAAATACAAAGGTAAAAGGAGACATGACTCTATGATGAGTAAATTCGATAGGCAGTGGGGGCATCAAGAAGAGTTCAATCCTCCAAGGGTGGCAAAACAAATCAAATTCATAATGAAGAAAAAGTGATTGAAGGATTGGAACAAAACAAAGAGGCACTTAGAATGGATATGGAGGGTGGCAATGGTAGGCCCAACCCAAGATCGAGGGAATCATCAGTAATTCATAGGCTTTTCTCCCCTCATGTACATGTTCCCTTCATTCATCTTGTCTTGTTTCTAACTTATTTTCCTTTATGTCCTCGGGTTTGGGGCCTGGTCCTTCTAAGGTTTTTACTTCTATTATTACATTGGAAAACCCTTCATATGACCCTCTGGATAACATTATAACAATTGTTATTTTTGTTATCTCCTCCTCTGTCTCTATGCCCGATCTTGTGGAGCCTCCCTTGGTAAACCTACCTTACAACCTCTTGTAGCGCTGAAACCACCCTCCAAAATTTTGCCTTAGCTTGATTTTGGAGCCTCCCTACCAACCTTCACAGTAGCATGTCTTGCTTCATCAAGTACACAAGATCCAATGATTTTCTTGCAGAAAGACAACCTGTTGATCAAACCTTAATGCATTTCCCTCATAGGATGTTCATCTAAACTTGGTCCAACAACAGGTTGAGTAGTGCCTTCAAGAATTTGTGCAAATCAGGAGGCCAACCAACCTTCCCTCCATAAATTACGCAATCCTGAATTGCAGCCTGTTGGGCCCCAGAATTGTGCAATTCTGCAGAGTAAGATTCACCCAAAAAATTGTGCAATCCTTCCCAACTGGGTTGCTCAACCAAGAATTTGCGCAAATCTGGCCAACATTCAGTTGCTTTGCACATAAATTGTGCAAATTTTCTAAGCAGCCAGCCCAACTCCCAGCCAAAATTGCGCATTTTCTCCCAGCAGTTGAACAATTTCTTGTATGTGCAGTTGAGTTAACCAGTTCCCTCTGGGATTGAGAGAAACATACTTTCATGCATGGACTACTTCTCCCAAGGTAGCATGCAAAGGCATCCCTTTTTCTAGGGATCTATTTTTGGCAATTGGAGGTTACATGCAAGGATCATTTCAGAAACCTCCCACCAAGTGTCGCTTTTCCTAGATTTGTGGCATGCATGTCACAACCTCGATTTTATCAAAACTCATAAACCGGATGCTGCAGAGCTCATTCCTCACATCAACCCTGCAACTCTGACATCCCACATTGCATCTAGGAGCTGTCGGAACATTCAACTCAGTTGTTTTGGGGTAAGCCCGCTTTCAATGTCTTGTGTTGCATTTTTGGCACTTTTTGTGTTTTGTTTCATATGAATGCTATCTGCTTGATTTCAGTGAGCGCTTGCTATCGTTTTGATACATACTAGCTTTCACTCACACCGTTTCAATTTTCATTGCTATCTCACTATTGTCACATGCATGAAACTGTTTTTCACGAACAGTCATTGATTCGGTGAATTGCTTCACCCACATGCATGTGGATATGTTTACTTAATCTTTCATTCAATGTTTGCATGCATTGTGAATCACTTCTACTTTCACTTAGTTTCACCATGCATTCACTGTCATATTTGATTTCAGTTGCCCATCAATGAGTCTGGCCAAACTTGGCTCGGACTCTGCCTTCATTGAGACAACATTGCACAATCTGGGAAAGGAAGGCTCTATCTTCCTCTCTAGAAATGTGTATTTCTACCCTGGCACTGTCCTCCAAGATTTTTTTGTGCATTTCTGAGGGACAGTGACTGTTGGCCCAAAAAATTGAGTAATGCAGTCATTGAGCCTGCAACCATCACTAGATGAGATTGCACATTACACAATTCCAGCAGTCGCCAGATTGGATTGTGCATTGTGCAATTCTAGTAGTCAGTTAGCCTTCCAGTAGCCTAGACTATGCCTTGCACAGTCTTGGTTGTCAGTCTCCTGACCTCCTGACAGAAATTACGCGACTGATGAGCCCCAAATTTGGTAACTTGTTGGGCTCATTTGGCCTAATTATCCTTGTTCAGTCCTTGTTCAATCCTTCATTTTTCATAGCTTATGCATTATTTTTTAGTATGTTTATGTCATTTGTACAAATAAGGGTAGTCACTCTTCCTAGGTGGCTAACACATGCTCATTTCAGGTTTTTTGACACATGTTGGAGCAAAACCGAGCAATCATGGGCTAGAATACAGCCAAGCTTGAGGTGAGGATTCATAGAGGGGTTGTCTATGGCACTAAATAGCCCTTCCTTGGGATCTTCACCCCAAACTCTGAGCTCCAAAGGCCACCAAAACCGGATCTAGAAGGCAGCCAAGCAGATTTTTGAAGGGACTGTCTAACTCACAGTTTGGACAGCCAAGTCCCATAGATTTAGGAGGCCAGCTAGGGCCCTCGTGGTGTATAAATTTTAAGGCCTCAGCCTTCTTAAGGGACTTTTGAAAACATTACATATTTTGCACTACAGTGTTGTTAACTTTAGCTTGTTATCTTGTAGCCATTTTGGCATAAATCTTATGACTATTTTTTGATAATGAGAAGCAGTCCGATTTTATGTCAACTCTGAGTTTTCTATAGGAGCCATAGCTCTCAGGGTTGGGCCCAACCTGAGAGCCTAGGGCTTCCTTTTTGTACTGTTACTTTTCCTTTATGCATCGTTGTTTTCCTTTTATGCATTTGAAACGTATTTTTGTTAGGAAGACTTAGTTGTGTGGATTAGATAGATCATTGTTTATGAATAGAATTGCTTTAGGTGTTTAAAATAGATTGGTAGGATAATAACAGAAAAAGATTCAAGAAAAGGGACAACAACACTCTCGGTTTCACCTCATTCTTATTGGATCAGGGGCTGGAATTGAAGAAACAGTGTTGTCCCAACAAAAACACTAGTTTGCTTGACCATGCAATCCTTAGTGTACTGTTTTCATTTGCAGAAATTAGTTATGGGTTTAGATCTCTGAAATATTTCTTTGCATAGTTGATGTACATGGTTTTCTTTCCAAATAAAGCTGTTGTTCATTCATGTTATTGATAGTTAGACTAGATTAGCTAGGACTTTGATTATTTGCAAGACTTTGTTGATTCTGTTGAATGTACACCATGCAAGGCATCTCTACCACTGTTTCATCTACCTAAGCTTCATTAGAGCCACCTGTTCCATCTCCTAGCTAGGTTCCACGTCTCTCATCTGTCCTTTTTCCCACGTAACACTACCTACTTGCTCAATCATTTCCTTAGCCTTCTGTAAGCCAAGTCAGCCTTCTACACCCTCTCACCACTCCCTCCACCAGTCCCTGGGTCACTTCAAGCCCCTATCCTACCTCCCTATCCATTCATGCATCTTCCCTCACTCACCCATTCTCTAAAATCCACTTTTTAAACATCCTGTAGAAATTTCTGAACATCTTGTAGAAATCTCTGAACATCCTGTAGAACCCCGACAGACTTCCTGTAGAAGCTCACAAATGAGGTTTCTTGATAGCCAAACTTTGTGAAACTCTCTGGAAGGGTGTTGGGGACTCCTTAGACCCTCTCTAAACCTTCCCAACCTTTTCCAAGCATTTATCCTCCTTGATCCACCCCTGCATAGTAAAGAACAGTGAAAGCATATGCATGATGAAACTGACAACTTAATCAAAAATACAAAAAGATGTTTTCTTAGGACAGAGGTAGTCTAGACACATGTATTTTACCTTCATAGAAGTAATGGCATCTCTTTCAGTATTTCATTCTCATCTTGCATCAAGTAGGACTAGCCGGATAGAATTAGGGTTTGCTAGGGGTTTGCGGCTTTCCTTCAGTTTTTCAATCTCTTTTCGCAAATAGATTAGCTTTCTTCGAGTTAGCTTTCATCCATCAATTAAAAAGATTCTTCTAAGAGCTCATAGAAGTTGGCTTAATCTCCTAGCAGACTTGTGCCAGCTGACCAAGTGAGAGCTGCGACAAGAGCTAGTACTTGTGCATACAGCACCGTCGCTTCCAAGTTTGTTACGAACAACCGAGTTGATAAAAGTAAAGAAGGGAGTCCCAGGAGTTGCAACATTATTGCTGCAATACTGGATCCCACCATATTTTTGGCGTCGTTTCCAGGGAAGCATCAGAGTATTGGTGATTGTTTCTTTTCTTCTATTTTCTCCTACAACCTTCTGCTAAGTAGTTTATTTCATTTCCATTCTGCAATTTCATTTCCGCAAAAGTAGAGTAGACATTTCCTGCTTTCATAGATTAGCCTTTCAATTCTGCAAGCGCAGCTTAGCATTTCAATTCTGCAATTTCCATTCTGCAAGCGTAGCTTAGCATTTCAATTCCTGCAATTTCATTTGAGCAAAATAGATTAGTAGTTTCCTGCTTTCATTTCAATTCCGCATTTCCATTTAAACAAGATAGTTAGTTGCAGTTCAATCTATTTTAGTTTTGCAGGTACTAGAAGGAAAAAAACAACAAAAGCAATCAAAAAGTCTTTCCATTTCATGCCTCGTAGGAACAGAGATAAAACCGGCAAATTCTTACCCAACACCTCCACCACATCACTGAGTCAACCTTCTCTCTTCTCTAGTGACAGTGAGCCAGAAGAACCTATTGGTGAACCTCCTGAGATATACGAAGATCCTATAACAGAAGAAGAGTTAGAGAACACTCCATCTGAAGCCATGGCTGAAAATCGAAATGGTAGAAGAGAAGATGAGAGAATAGAAGGTGCATTTCCCATCCGAGAGACCAATGGAGACATGAAAATGAAAAACATAAGTCCCTCTGCTTTACTTCACTTCCATGGAATGACTACTGAAGACCCTGATACCTTCCTGTTTGAGTTTGCTATCCTTTGTAAAACTTATGACTATGCTGAGGATGAGCAAAAGTTGAAACTCTTTCACTCTACCCTCAAGGACGCGACATTATGTTGGTTCATGGGGTTACTTGGAAACAATATCACCACTTGGGCTCAGATGCAACAAGCTTTCAATGCCAAGTACCGGGACTACTGTAGATCCAAGGAAACTAAGGGAGAAATCTTTCGGATGACTATGTGAAGCGATGAATCTTTAGAAGACTACGAGGAAAGGTTCCAACTCAGTTATAAAAGGGCCAGGTGCACACTTGACCTGGAATCTCTGAAGCTGGTTCTACTCTGAGGAGTCCCTGAAGACCTTCTGGACACCCTTAACATGCTGGCTGGAGGAGACATCTACCA
>APFE031576697.1:57225-93780 GCA_000404065.3 Pinus taeda
GCTCGTCAATGGGCATCGACTAAAGATCTACAGGAAACCTCTTTCGAGGCAAGAGTTCATCAAAACTGTGGAAAAATCAGTGCTGGTCATAGAGAAGGGTTCTGCCTCTGTTTTAGGCACACCCTGAGCATCATTACATTAAAAAAAAAAAGAAAAAAAAAAGGATCATTGGGTGAAAACCTTTCTGAGGCACCCAAGGCAGATGGTAGGGGTGAAAACCTCATTGAGGCGCCCCTGCTGTCTCTTAAAAAAAAAAGAACAATTGGAATAAAAAGATCCTTGGGTGAAAACCTCTCTGAGGTACCCAAGGCAGATAGTAGGGGTGAAAACCTCATTGAGGCACCCCTACTGTCTCAAAAAAAAAGAAAAAGAAAAAAGAGAAAAAACAAAAAGAAAGAAAAGAAGAAGAAGAAGAAGGAAGAAACAGAGAAAAAAAAATAAGTTTAATCCCTGGAAATTGTTATAGGTTGCAGGAAAACAATGCAAAAAGGAGGTCTCTCAACTCGAGGACAAGGGTCCCTACCAAGCTACCAAGCAACCTCGCATACACTCCCTCCATGAACACTCATTTTTTCCAAGGTTTGGACACAATTTGGTCATGGTTTAACCTTCTACAGGAAGCTACATGACTTTCTACAGGAAGTTCTGTATTTCTACAGGAAACATCCTATAGAGCCTTTGGGCGGGCTAGAATCGATTATGGAGAAGGATTTGAAGTTTGAAGTCTGTTGAGGAGGCATGCAACCACTCTTTTCTTCCATCGCCCACTTGTTTCACCTCCTTTCAACACCATTTCCACCATCTGGCCGAATATACCTGCATAGTCATACCAGAACCCTATTTTTTTTAGATAATAATTTGTTTTTTTCAAAGAAAAAAAGCATTCAGAGGTTCACACACTTTACCTGTCAAGGAAACCTCAAGACCCTTCACCTGTGAACATGACTCCATTTATTTCAGCATGCACCCTAGGAGGAGAAATGACGATAGGATGTCCTACAGGAATCCTGTAGCAGCTGATCCGGCTAGAGCACATACCATGAAGACACCAGCAACTCACGAAACCAGTGCATGCATCATTCACCACTAAGAAATCGGCTCTCAAGGTCTCGTAGCCAGCAGCAGCCAATGAAGGGGAGCTCCAGCACCTGTACACTACGCAGCAGCAAGCAGATCCAACATTCCTCATCCCGAAACCTGAAAAAAACCACGTCCATGGTCGCATAGGTAAGTGCCTAACCTTATTTTGTCAAATTACATAAGCTATACTCTAAATGTGCATGACTGTGAGAATGGACGGATTGAAAAAGTCTGGTAGCCATTCAACTGGCCACCACAGCCAGTCAGGTGGCCTCGTAGGATCTAAATGGGCTTAGTTATGTCAAAAAGACGGGTAATTGACATGTGGGAAGTGTCCAGTCGGGGATAAGCGACAGTATGACAGGAATGGTGGTGGTGAATGCAGAGGGAAGAATTTGGTGGTCAGGGACACACCAAGGAATGATAGCTATGACGTCGGCCAACGGATCGGCAGGGATAGCTCACCCCCGTGCCATGAATTCCGCAGCATTTCAAAATCGGCTGGTCAAATAACTTATGATACACTGTAGTCATTTACACTCACAACCGTTTTGCAGCCGAGTACGTGTCCTCCTCCTCTGCAAGTTGTTAGCCTGAGTTCTCGGTCTGTTCCAACGTCCTGCTACTGCTCAGACTCGTCCTGAACCACCGTAACATCCTCCAGAAGCCGGGAACGATTTCTATAGGAAGCTGCGCTATAGGAAACCCAGCATACGAAGCAGCTTGGACTGTTCACGTCGAGGGTGGCAATTTTTAGTGAGGTAGGCCTGAACATAATTTTCCCATGCAAATAATTCCAAAGGTGGTGAATTCGACGTCTTGAGGGGGTAGGGAAAATGTGAATGCAAGTCTGTCTGTGAATTCAAAAGCCGTTTTCTTATCGCTGCCTGAAATTGTCTCCGTGGTCTGCGTGCGAGATTTTCTCCACGAGTCTTGAATTAAAATCCCTCCTGCAGAAAAATTGAGACACTGTCAAGGCACGGGTGAAAAAATTTGTGAATTTTATATGACTGTGTGTATAATGGAGACGTAGCTCTGCGTTCTGTGTAGAAAAATCCCGAAGTCCTCCTTCTATACATGAGCAGGCAAGTTCAGCATAGGGTAATTGATACAAAGATACTATTTTTCTAACGCTCTGAGAAGGAAATACACTCTGAATTCCCTGTCTGCTTAAAGCGCACACAAAAATCGAGTTTTTACCATGCCGGGAGGGTTCATTAGAAAAGAACCTTCGGACTCCAAGAAATTACGGGAAACCCCTGAGGTGGTGGACTTGTTTTCCTGTGCACACTGGATGTCATTCTATGACAAGCTTCAAGGTCCCGATGATGAAATTACAGAAGAATTCCTAAGGTCCCTAAAGCCGAAGTCAAAGAGATTGGCCATTGTCAACTTCAGAGGATTGACCCTCAGACTCACCCCACAGCTCATTAACAGAGTAACTGATCTACCGATGGGGGTACCCTGGGATAAGGAGGAGAGAAAATTGGGTCAAAAAGCTAAAAAAGAGTTCTTCTTGCCAGAGGAACAATTTTTAGAGGACAAGGATGGAGTTCGAAGAACTAGCCTACAACCATTATGGAGTGAAGTCTGCCTCTAAATTATGAAGTATATTACGTGTGAGGGGCGATTTAACATCGTGTATGGCTATCATTTCTGGTTGCTCGCAGAACTCAGGCATCAAATGGACCTACCCTCAGAACAAAAATTGAGCATTCCTTACTTCCTCATGTAGTCCATGATTGAGTGTGCCACCAAACTGAGAGAGGGGATACCAGACCAGGTAGCCCATCATGGGCTTATCAAGCTCCTCGTGGAAGATGCACTCCACACTTACACTGTCCCTCTCTCCTGGGAATTTTTTCGGAATATGTATAAGGATGATGACACCGAGTTTTGGCCGAGGAGCTCACTTCCTCCAGCAGCGAGAAGAAGGAGCATACTCAGGCAGAGGAGAAAGCTAAAGGAAAAGAAACCCTAGGCAAAACACAAAAGAAAGAACAGAAAGGAACACAAGAAAAAGGCCAAGCTACCAAAACAGGAGGTGGTAAAATTACACCAACACCAAGGGAGAAAAGACTACAGATCAAGGTAGAAAGGACTGAGAAAGTCCAAGCCAGTAAGGGCACCCCTAAGGTAGCCTCAGCCAAGCTAAAGGAAAAAGTCCCCTCAGCCAAGCAGGCTAAAACAGTGCCATCTACTTCTACAGGAAACCAAAAGGCTATTTCTACAGGAATTTTAAAAACGACTTCTACAGGAAGCCAGAAAACAACCACTACAGGACTTTCTATAGGAACTTCGAAATAAGGACAGCAGAAGGAGAAATCGGCCGAAATTCTAGCTAGGGAGGCAGCAGCTGTGCTGGCCACCCTAAGTACCTCACCCAAGCCAAAGGAAAAACGAAAGAGGGAGACTCCTCTGTATTTTAAAGCAAGAAGGAGTGTGAGGATTAAGACTGGCACACCCCAACCTCCATCAAAAGAGTCAATCACAATTGTGGATACCCCTACCACACCAAAGGATAGGTCCCCCTCCAAGGCATCCATTACTTATGAGCGGGGGAGCCCGAAAACATCCTCATGGAGAGAAAGGATGGAGAAATTGAACTTGGAAGCCTCTCTACAGGATGCCGAGGCCGTTCTACAGGAAACTTTGGCTAGGCTGAAAGAAACTGACCAGATGGAGGAAAGAGCAGCCAAGTCACCATAGGAGGAGGAGAAGACTGATGTCATCATGGAACTAAGCCCCCAGCCAAGCCTAGGCTCTTATTATAACTTTTTGGAGGCCGGCAAAATTATTCCTCAAAAATTCACAGTGCCGCTGTTTCTAGCACTAGAGGAAGAAAGAGTATGAACCCACACTTGGATGAGGATTGCTGAATCCAAGGGAGTAGCAGATATAGGGCCTCTAGAGGAAAGGCTCAAGGAAACACAAAGGGAGTTGGCAAGAGTACGACATGTGGAAAGCTCCCAACAAGCCAAGTTAAGAGAAGAGAATGAGCTGCTTAGGCAATAGCTATAGCTACAGGGACATAGGAAAGAAGAGGACACAACAACCAATGACACCTCAACAGAACCTCAAGAAAAAGAAGGGATGCAAGCTGATCTTGAGGAACTAAACTGGCAGCTACAGGAAAGGGAATTGCAGGCAGACATAGAGATACAATCTCTAAAACAGTAGATGCAAGAAAAGGAGGCACAACTGGCCTGCATGGCCAGTTGGGCAATGGAAGCTCTGCAATGTAGGTAACCGGCCAAATCCTATGGCCTATACCTAAAGGATCAGTGGCTGCAATTCCAAATCAACACATTGGCACAGAGGGGTATCTCCCAAATCCAAAACCCCTAGCAGTTCATGGATTTATGTAACAACAGTTCATCGGAAGATAAGGCCAAGCTTTCAGAGTTTTACCTTCATAATTTGGCCCTTCCGAACATTACCTCGTGGGACCCCAACGCAATAGTAGGGGACATGCAGCTGATGGCAATGACCTCATGGTTAAACCACGAAGAAAAGAGAGCGGCCGAGGTCAGGAATGTCATGGATCGAGAACTACATGAACCGCTGCTGATTAGAGTAGAGCCAGGGGACCCCACAGCATTGATATCCTCTCACCAACACCTAGCAACCAAATCTCAGGATTTATTAGAGTACATGGATCAGCAGGCCCAGGACATAGCACACTTCGAGGATATGGAGCGACTACTAGGGGACAATTGTGTTCATGCTTGCACCCGTAGGTGGAACACATTGTCCCACAGCCTCAAAATCAGGGAATATCACACTCCAACTCGAATGAGGGAGGCCTTGGCATGAGTGCCCCTCTACAAGAAATCTATGCAGAACCTCCAAGCCAACTGGATAGGCCTCAAGCTAAGTCCACCTTTTCTTTTGGGATTGTTAGAAGGATGCACAGAAGAAGAAGAGCATAAGCAGTGGGAAGAGGTGGAAAGGAAGGCCGGATTCCATGACAGTGAGGAGGATACTACTTTAGAAGCCTGGGATGTGAGGGTGGCGATTAAAGCAATGAAAGACGAGGAGCTGGACTAGTTGCTCAGAGGATGAGCAACCCTTTTAGTAGGGTGGTGATGATGAGCCCCAAATTTGGTAACTTGTTGGGCTCATTTGGCCTAATTATCCTTGTTGAGTCCTTGTTCAATCCTTCATTTTTCATAGCTTATGCATTATTTTTTAGTATTTTTATGCCATTTGTACGAATAAGGGTAGTCACTCTTCCTAGGTGGCTAACACGTGCTCATTTCAGGTTTTTTGACACATGTTGGAGCAAAACCGAGCAATCATGGGCTAGAAGACAGCCAAGCTTGAGGTGAGGATTCATAGAGGGGTTGTCTATGGCATTAAATAGCCCTTCCTCGGGATCTTCACCCCCAACTCTGAGCTCCAAAGGCCACCAAAACCGGATCTAGAAGGCAGCCAAGTAGATTTTGGAAGGGACTATCTAACTCACAGTTTGGACAGTCAAGTCCCATAGATTTAGGAGGCCAGCTAGGGCCCTCGTGGTGTATAAATGTTAAGGCCTCAGCCTTCGTAAGGGACTTTTGAAACCATTGCATATTTTGCACCACATTGCTGTTAACTTAGCTTGTTATCCTGTAGCCATTTTGGCATAACTCTTATGACTATTTTTTGATAATGAGAAGCAGTCCAATTTTATATCAACTCTGAGTTTTCTATAGGAGCCATAGCTCTCAGGGTTGGGCCCAACCTGAAAGCCTAGGGCTTCCTTTTTGTATTGTTACTTTTCCTTTATGCATCGTTGTTTTCCTTTTATGCATTTGAAACATATTTCTGTTAGGCAGACTTAGTTGTGTGGATTAGATAGATCATTTTTTATGAATAGAATTGCTTCAGGTGTTTAAAATAGATTGGTAGGATAATAACAGAAAAAGCTCCAAGAAAAGGGACAACAACACTCTCAGTTTCACCTCATTCTTATTGGATCAGGGGCTGGAATTGAAGAAATAGTGCTGTCCCAACAAAAACACTAGTTTGTTTGACCATGCAATCCTTAGTGTATTGTTTTCATTTGAAAAAAATAGTTATGGGTTTATATCTCTGAAATATTTCTTTGCATAGTTGATGTACATGGTTTTCTTTCCAAATAAATCTGTTGTTCATTCATGTTATTGATAGTTAGACTAGATTAGCTAAGAATTTATTTATTTGCAAGACTTTGTTGATTCGGTTGAATGTACACCATGCAGGGCATCTCTACCACTCTTTCATCCACCTAAGCTTCATCAGTGCCACATGTTCCATCTCCTAGCTAGGTTCCACGTTTCTCATCTGTCCTTTTTCCCACGTAACCCTACCTACTTCCTCAATCATTGCCTTAGCCTTCTTTAAGCCAAGTCAGCCTTCTACACCCTCTCACCACTCCCTCCACCAGTCCCTGGGTCACTCCAGGCCCCTATCCTACCTCCCTATCCATTCATGCATCTTCCCTCACTCACCCATTCTCTAAAATCCACTTTTTAAACATCCTGTAGAAATTTCTGAACATCCTGTAGAAATCTCTGAACATCATGTAGAACCCCTGCAGACTTCCTATAGAAACTCACAAATGAGGTTTCTTGATAGCCAAACTTTGTGAAACTCTCTAGAAGGGCGTTGGGGACTCCTTAGACCGTCTCTGAACCTTCCCAACCTTTTCCAAGCATTTCTCCTCCTTGATCCACCCCTACATAGTAAAGAACAATGAAAGCATATGCATGATGAAACTGACAACGTAATCAAAAATACAAAAATATGTTTTCTTAGGATAGAGGTAGTCTAGACACATGTATTTTACCTTCATAGAAGTAATGACATCTCTTTAAGTAGTTTGCATTCTCATCTTTGCATCAGTAGGACTAGCTGGTAGAATTAGGGTTTGCGCTTTCCTTCAGTTTCTCAATCTCTTTTCGCAGATAGATTAGCTTTTTTCAAGTTAGCTTTCATCCATCAATTAAAAAGCTTCTTCCAGGAGCTCATAGAAGTTGGCTTAAGCTCCTAGCAGACTTGTGCCAGCTGACCAAGTGACAACTATGACAAGAGCTAGTACTTGTGCATACAACATCGTCGCTTCCAAGTTTGTTACGAACAACCGGGTTGATAAAACTAAATAAGGGAGTCCCAGGAGTTGCAGCATTATTGCTGCAATACTAGAGCCCACCAGCGACCTTCATCATCAGTCACCCAGGTATGTTATAAGTTAGTTCTCAAGTTCATTTTGGTTTTCAACTGATAGATTGCTTGCCATGAGTGTGTCCATGTCTTCGGGTATCGCAGGTGTTCATCTACCTCTCAGCAGCACAGTTACAATGGTTTCCAGGAGAACAGAGTTTAAGACACCATTTAGAGCACACTTGGGGATGCAGTCGATTAAGTGTCTGTGAGCTTGCCTACTGATGAAGATATCAAGTTGTTCATAGGCAAGGACATCAAGATGTGATTTCCGTAGCATCATAGCAAGCAACATCATGAACCGTAGCATACCAGATGCAATGAATGAAAGAGGAAGGTTGCTGACAACACGTAGGCAAAACAAAGTTGCAAGCTCAAGCGGATCCACTGATGATGAAAGAAACTTTGGAAACTCAGGCTATGAGGTGATGACATGATCTCGCAAAGATAAAGACTGGAACAAAGAAGGAGTTGCATGTGATGAAGCAACAACTCAAGGAAGAACATGAGTTGCACAGTCAAGCAAATGAGTTGCAGTAGGAATAGGAACAACAGGGGGCGCAACATGAACTCACGGATGAAATGTCGCCTATACAAGTTATAGATCCATCCCAGCAACTGGCATAGAGTAGACATGGTGAGCAGTGTTGTTGATCACATGCAAGACATTCAACAACATGCATGTCATTTTGCACACACATGCGATCCAACCCATTCAGCACACTCACCAAGGCGAAGACAAAAAGCAAGTATGACTAGAGCTGAGCATGTAGTTGATAGTTGATGTGCATGACCACCAACACACACTAGAAGATTAACATAGGCACTATGCATCAGTGTGTTGCTGATTTAGTTGCACCAGGAAGACCATGCGCATTCTAGCAAACGAGTTGGATGAAGGAGTCACACTAATGCACCTGGATGCAACAGAGGCAAGAGTTTGCTTTAGCAAGATGTCACCATGGGGTGCATGCACACTGTTATCACTCATATTTTCATTGAAGTTGTTGGGAAGAGGAAAGGGGTCTGAGGTAACCACAAACCAACTTTTAGATATAGAATCTAGCCAATCTATATCCAAAGAGGGCTCTCTCTTTAAGTTTTAGCTTTGTTTTGAAAAATATTAGGCTAGTTGTGAAGTTTAGGAGTTTTGTTTGAGTTTGGATGGTGAGATTCAATAGCATAGGGGTAGGACTGACTAGTTTACTCCATTGGGCTAATGGAGTCAAAGAAAATGGCTTAACTCGATTACGTTTCTTAACAAAGGATGGTTTCACAGAGCAAGATGGTCAAACAGGGAACAAATAAAGACTTAAAATAAATGGAATGGTTTCAAAATGGGTGAAGGGCAGTTAAGAATCCTTCAACCTATTTGAAAATGGAACTTGAATGATTACTAATAAAGAGAAATTAATTATTCTTTAATAAATAATCAAAGTGAACAAACAAAAAACATGAGCAATTAAGATTTCACTGTTTATTCTAATTCAGAAGAAAGCATAGAGAATAATAAAGATTGAAAATAGAGTGCAATCAAGCATATTCCGAATTACTCTTTTTCGTTTATCATTCAGATATGAAACATAGATGATATAAGAAACAAGGAAAACTTTAAAACACAAGGTATAAAGGACTTATTGATCCGGTGTTTGATTCGAGAAATCTGTGGAAAGTCCTTTACATCAATTCTTTATCCAGCAAGCCATACAAAAGTTGGTCCAACAACACTATTCCAAAATAATCAATATTACAGCAATGTCTAAGAATCCACCCTCAATACTCCAATTAAGTGAGTATTTATACAAAAAAAAATTACAAAAAATATCTCATAACAAAGTGAGATATAAACTAGGATGACTAAGAATAAGTTACAAGAAAATAGAGACAACTAGTCTCAAAGATAGGAGAAAGGTAAAATGATGTTGTGTTGTTCCTATTCTTGCTGAGTGTGCTGGAGGCAGGCCCTATGATTTGGCTTGCTGTTGTCTTATTTAGTAACTTTGTGCTGGCTACCCTATTTTGACTGATACTCTTTACCTGTTCTGATACACTTCGACCTATTTGATCTCTGTTCATCTTTGTTCATTACTTACTACAGTAAATAACCAAAATTTACATTTTACCAAGGATAAATTTACAAAATTTCCAATATGTCTTCCCACATTTTGGCTCTGGCAATCTGTGTTTCTGAAGTTTCCTTAGGGTCTCATCAATTTCTTTATATCTGAAAAAGGTAGGCTGGATTGGGAACAAGTGCTTTATCTCATGCTCAACATAGAATAAGTTCTCCAGACTATCATAGAGAACTTGGCCTATGGGGAGTGCTTTTATTCCTGATGCACTTGTTGATGAACTAGCTTGATTGTCAACATATTTATTCAATTTATCTACAAAATCTCTATGCTTCATTAATCACTTAAGGACTTGGTAGCCCTTTATTCTGCAAAATAGCAAAATTCTCCATGAAAGCATTAATCTCTACCTGCATATCATGACATCTTCTCTCTAAATTCTGCATCAAAGTTTTCTTGGTTAATACCCTTTTGATCTCCAAAATGGTTTCTGTTCTATCTATGATGCCAAGTTCTTCCACCTTTTCCTTATTCCTGGTATTCAAAAAATGTATGAGTCGATGGGCTTCATCAGGCATTTGTCCTAATTGTGATTTTTTCTTTTGAATTTCTTCATGTGCTGCTTTCACTAGATCAATCTTCTCAATCTCTGGGATCCTATGGTGAATATATGGGGACAACATGTTCTTCATTCTCCGGTCACATATAAAGCTGTTAGGGTCATATGGTACCCACCTAAAACTCTTTCGTAATCTAAGGTGATCTTCTAAAATTATTTTAGCTTCTTTCCATGCATCCCTAGTGTTGCAGACAAAAGGGCCTAGGTGATTCTTAATTCTAAGCTAAGCTTTCTTCTTGGCATTACAAAAATGGACTAAATCTGCATTTATCATCTGCCTGAAATACTCCAATGCAAACAGTCTCATTGTAACATACTTTGGTAGCTTAAAAGGGTAGAGTTCACTCCCATATATCATGATTTCTATATGCTTCTTATATAGTTACCAGTCACCTACCCTGTACTGCTTAAAGAGCTGGAGAATTTTCTTCATATCACCATTGATCCTAGGAGGGGAAAATCCTGTGAATAGAGTGGTTGCTGGATGGAAAAACAGGTCAATGAACTCACTGTAGGTGTACGGGGACTCAATGGAATTATGAAAGATAGTACTCCAAAAGATAACAGACCTTGGATTTCCTTTGGTGTCAAGTTTCTTGATAGGGAAAGAGAAGTTGTCTGACTAATAATACAACATGAGATGATATATGAAATTAGTGTATTTGAAGACTCGTTCATTTTCCAAATTCAGGAATTGGTCATGAATTTTATTGGCAATATAGGAGGCATAGTCATATTTGATAGCAGGGGGTTGTCCAAGAGTTAAGATTGATAATAACACTAGGGTTATATCATTAACATATTCACTAGAGTTAAATCCCATAATCAGAGATATCATATCAACAATGAGTCTTCCATTTTATATGAAGCAAGTCTGCAGATAAGGAGGTGGACCTTTGGGCTGGTGCTTTGGTAACATGAAGGTTTGACCGATGCAGCTTACTTTTGATTGGGACAACTGAGATTCTTTTTCAAGTAAATATCCCATGGAAATAGGAGTGAGGGGTTGACTGGAGTGGAATTGCAACATTTCATTGATGGATTGAGTAGTTATGGAAAAAAGGACTGTTTGACTTGGGGACATAACATCTCTACGATTAGGATCATAATTGGCACAATATTGATGAATTATATCTAGGAAAACATGGACTGAGAGGAGGAAATACATGGGAAGGTTAGATTCCCACAACCCAAAGATATCAGACCCATTTAGATAACTATCTTTGGCTTGGCTGAAGACCTGAAGATGGTTTTTATCATCGGATAAGTCTTTTATCTGAAAATATTTATTGGCCAGAGGCATATAATCTAAGTCTTTGTGAGGAGCGTTCATGGGTGCGACATTTAGGGCTATAAGGGTTTCCATTTTTGGTTCTTGTGGATTCAAAAATGGAATTTGGGTTTTTTGTGGAAGTTAGGCAAAATAGCAGGTTTGGGAACTTATATGGCAAACACAGACTGGACTAGAACTGAATTTGGCCCTTTCTTATAGAGTTTTTAGTAGAAAACCAAAAATTACAGGGTTTCAGTGAAAATTGGATAAATAACTATAATGGGAAAGTGAACAATACAATGGCAGGTTGGATAACCAGTCCCGAGCTGAGTTACTGCAATTTTCTTGATCAGGTGGTGGTTGGAAAGCTTTAACAGTTGACTGGGATGTCGCTTTGCATGGGAACACAGTTGCATCATATAACAATGAAAATGACGTTTGTTCATTTTATTTAACAAATTCAAGGTTGGCGGGGTTTTTTTATTTATTGGGTGTATGACGTAAGTGGGAAAAGACATTTTTGTCACATGCTGGAATCACACAACATTTGGAGTTAGGCGGTATTCGATTGGAGGCTAGCGATTCCATGGATTGCCTGACGTGTGGCGGAGGTACGGTTTGAAAACCGCCTCGTGATCGCACGTTAAAGCGTGGTCACCATGGGGGTACGATATCAACGTCGATCGTTGGATGATGGGGTCGAAATCGAAAGGTGGACAGGAAGTGAGGTACGGCGGAACTTTAACTGCGGCAGGCCCGATTTAATTAAGAAGTTAATAAATCATATCAGGGTGATTGTGAATGGCGGGGAGGTTCCTAATAAACCTTAGGGGTTAATTAATCCCATTTTGCAGAGTGGGGAGATTAGGTTATTAATGAATCTTAGATTAATCCATTAATCCCTTTTTAACTATGTTTATGGTTATAATTAACTGGCGTGGGGTATATAATAGTTTGGGGTTTTTAGTATATAATTAAATAATATAGGAAAGGGTAAATAGGGCAAGGTTTATATGATATAGGTCAGAGATTAATATGATAAATGAAATGAAAGCGCTAAGTTAAAACATTTCGGGTATACATTTAAACTTAGGCTTAAAGTGGAAAAAGGGGGTTTTTAGGTGATATTGTGCATTGTTCCTAAGTAAAATAGGATTTTACTTAGGAAAAGACTTTATGAAATCAAATGAATGGTTTATGGATGATTCTAAGTACTTAGGCTTTTTAAATTATTGGGCCAAGTGTCTGGTCCCTCCAGAAGTTAGAGAAATGCTTTAAGCCCCTCCAATTTAGCAAATGCCTTAGTGCTTAGGGGAAATTAGTGAATAATTAGGGGAAATGAGAAGGGGAGTTAATCATTGTGACTTTGTTTTACTTGTGATGTCTTCAATGTGATGCATGCCTTGGCCTTTCAATGAAAAATGAAAGATTAACACATTTAGAGACATTATTCATCACATGTATCATTCTGCAACATCTTCTACCTACCTTGCCTACTTTAACCTAGCATTTTTCCTTCTTTATTTGGGTGCACTTAGAACGGCAAACCCTTATCAAATATTTATTTTATTTTACATGGCAAACCTACCTAAGTCTACACTTATTACATCCAAGGGCTTAGATTACACTGTCGAGCTCCTTTTTATTTACTCAACCTATTTACTTATTTGCCAAGTTTACACTGTTTGGTCAGATATTTATTCTCTATTCTACAACATGAAATTGAAAGATGAATGAGCCAAGTTTAAACAGTTTGACTCTTCATGAATTGTGGCATAAGTAACAAGCCGCACACAATTGTTTATTACAGAAAATGAAAAAGTATTGGCATTTAGACTTGCACACTTTCCTGGTCTATTTTTGTCTAGGGTTCATTTCTTCTCATTTTTTGACCATATTTATTCTTTTCACCCTTTGATTTTTATTTTAGGGTATACCCTCTTTACATTTTTTAAATTTTTTGATTTTTTGAAAATATGGAAAACTTTTGCAACAAGAAAAGGTATGAACATATTACAGAGCTCATCAAGTCTATCATGAAATATGACACCTATTGGTATAGGAGCATAACACACACCATCATGGATGACCAAGCTTGGCATCATCTCACCACCTTCACCATCATAAGCATGTCAAAGAGTTGGTCTCACCACAATGGACCGAGTGTTAGTGATGTCTTGCATGGCTTTCTCAAGCCATTTTGTCTCTCATGAGCACATGTGTAGTGTAATGTAACATCGTGTCAAGTGGAAGTTCAAGTGTCAATAGTTGGATGTAATAGTCATAGAGTAAATGAAGAGTCATGAGGGTATATGAACTATCAAAAAGGGGAATGTTAAGGGTCACTCCACCCTTTTATATAAATAGAACCTCATAACTCATTGAAAATTCTTTTGGTCAGCCAAGCTTCGATAAGAGTATCTTAGAGAAAGCTTGGACAATATTGTAATGAGCCTAGGCTTCTCCACGGCATAGAGCTAGTACATCTCTTTGGAGGAGCAAGCGGTTGTGGATGTAACATTCCACTATTGGAACTAGTGGTTGGACATGGTTGTATTGTATGGCTGGAACTTACACTTAATATAACATAGCCAACATGTTTCATGCATATGTTGTGTTGTATTTTATGCTATCTGGGTTACTCTAAATGATATATGTATTTGTTTGCTTATGCATGCATGTATGGACTATTCTGTAAAGCTATGTATGAATATTTCTGAAATGTGTTGTTGGTTTAACCATCACTTTGGATTGCTTGCTAACTTTCTTTCTAGCTTGTGATTCATCTTCACTCATGTGTTTCCTTCCAAGCCACATACTATTAGAGGTTTCCAAGGGGTGCACTCACCTCACCCTCAGTTTGTTAGAACCTCTCATGCACCTTCCTTGGGTTGCTACAGCTGTCACACCCTTGCTACCTATAGAGACATCTTACTTTCCTCTGTGCGAAATCACGGTCAAGGCATTACCATACAACCCACTGCTGGGAATCCTACATCAAATAGTCTGAGGTCTAATTGGGACTTCTTACCGGGGAGATCCCATTACATGTTGGTAGGTCTAACATCGTCAACACAACCTTTGTCCTAGATCCCAAAGGGACTCTTCATTAATCCCGTCGGGGGGCCTAGCAATCCTACCTTTGAGAGATGAACTTGTTAAAACCCATGGCATGAAATCCAATATTTAAAAGGCACAACTAAATGCTAGGCTATACATTTTTGATGGAAGACAAAAATCATTAGTATTACTACTTAGAGTGACACAAGCCCCTAGTCCTAGTTCCAAAATGTTAGCCATCTCCTTCAATTATAGGGACCCCGATAGTACCTAGAAAAAACTAGCTCTGAGAAGGCTCATTGCCTCTTCATGCCTTGTGTTATCTCAAAATCAGGTCCTGGAAGGCTGCAGACCAGGAAGACTTCAAGTAACTATTTCAAACCAATCTTTTAGCTAAGGGTTAGCCTCCTTAGCCTGAGAGGGCTTTCTCAAGGGATTAAAGGTTTTTGATTATGATAAAGATGGATAACTCTTTGTGAAACAAATAGGAATGAGGCTCATGAAATCAAAATTAACAAGCATCCATTGCGCTTATGGAGTCATATGTCATTTAGCATTAACAGTAGAATTGGCTTTGCAATGCAATCAAGGCATTCAGATTTCAATATAAACAGAGTACAACAAACAAAATAGGACAGCCTATGAGTATATGAAGGAAATTAGAACACTGCAAGTGATTTCTAAGTAATCAAATACTCATAATACCGTAGACAACATGAAAAGACAACAAGAGGAATTCATACATTGAAGTCTCTATGATTCTTGAGCAGTAGAAGCCAATACTGTATTACCAAAAGAAACAAAGTCTTTACATAAGCTTAACAACAGAGCTTTTTTACTAAACTTCCAACCTCTATTACATTTCCTTTTCTTCTATTATAAATTTCTTCTACCTGACTGAGATTCCTCCACAAACCTAACGGGAACTCGAAATCTATTTCTAATGCAACATGTTCAACTTTTAATTGCCTATTAAATGTAACAAACTGTAACTAGACTTTCTAGAGATTTAAATCAAGTGGGAGTCCAACTCCTTATTATGCTAATAATAGCTTTGATTACAATCATTCTCATTCTTTGACATCTAGTCCCTTTTTAGTTTGGCTGTGGTGAATGTTCAAAACTCCATGCTAGTCTTCAATGTCACATCTTCTCCATTTCCCTGAAACATAGGAAACTACCCTTGTTTATCGGTATTTGGTTTGCCTCAAAATGTTCGAATCCAAAGAAGCATGTCATTTATCTTTGATTATCCCAAATATAATAGATGGCCACGTCCTTGATGTGTTGTCCACCTATTTTATGTGTAAAGGCAAAAGCTCTTTCATGCAGTCTGACATATCTTGGACTATAGTAAATGTGTTCACTTTATGACAAAAGTTTATAGTTTGGATTCGAATTCATGTTTCCTCCACTTGTCTTGACCTTGTTGAAAGTTGATACCTTTAGATTATCCTTTGAAGATATTTATTTTTCAAAACTTTTCCCTCGGTCCCTCAAGATTAGTTGACTGAGTTTTAATTATGTAGCTACAGCAGTTTCGTAGCGCGCTACGAAACTGCTGTGCAATTTCAAAAACACAGCTTACTTGCCAAATTTTACTGTCTTGAGCCTCTTTATATTTCTGACAATATTTGCTTGCAACTTTTCAAGAAATGGATATTGCTCCCGAGGAAGAGATGCAATGGCACCAATAACACCATTTACTGTTCCAAATCTTTACAAGTAGCTACAACATCTTCTTGTGCTTTATATAATTCCCATGCAACAGTGAAATGCCCTGCAACTTTCCCTGAATGAGAGATGAATAAATTGAACAAAACCTTTCATGATTTCCAACATGACCTTCTTTCATAGCAAATGTTGATCCCAACCTTTTACATCAGAGTATTCTCTCAGAAAAACATTCTGAATTCTGCAGTAGTTGCATCTATGATTTCAGCAAGACCATCCTTTCTACTCCAAACGATTTCACCTTGTTGCAATAATGAAATAGAATGGTCTTCTGTGGTTACCAAGGCCCTAAATCCATGAGACATATCTACACACAGATAGTTATTTATAAAAACCTTTTGTAAGATACCCCTTTGAGGAACTTGTTCAACAATCTCCCTCAAAATTTCATTCTTTTGACCATCATCCAGCGTGACAGTCAGAGAAACCTTGTTCTTGTCTGGGTGTTGCACCACTGCAAATGTTTGCTGCTCTGGTGATAACAGTAGGCCATCGCTAATAATAGCCAGTTCACTTCCAATAGAAAAGTCTGTTCGCCAAAGTAGTTCTCCATCAATGCCTGACATGGCATTTATCCAACCTCTACCATAAACAAGAATAGCATTCTCCTTGTCATTTTTTAAATCCGTCAATACAGATAAAAGGCTCTTAGAAGAATTTGAGCCCTCCAAAAATGATTCCCATACCAGCTGACCATCCGGAAGGTTCCAAGCTCTTAGAACACTTCCTTAACTGGACAAAGTAATGACATATTTTCCAAGGGCAATGTCAATTTCATCCACGACATCTGTTTCTGCCAGCACGTGTCTCCAAAATATCTCGCCTCTACGTAGTTTAAGAGATGCAATCACATTTTCTTCAGCGGCCACTATAACATGCTTCCTCCTTGATTTCTGGCTATGGAAAACTGCATGCTTTACTTTGCATATGTACTGCTGATGCCGGTCTATGACCCCGATTTGATCTTCGTAGAGCCCATTGCAGGAGATGACGCAAAACCCTGCAAAAATGGATGTGAAAAGGTCGAACATGAAACTCGCCCTGAGTATGTTGGGACTTGCCTTGTGTAATCTATCGCCAGTAGACACCATGCTCTACTACTTTACTGATTTCCAGAGAAGAAAATACTTTGTGAGCTTGTGTTCGGGAGGAAGTAAAAGATCGGAAAATGGTGTCTCTAATCTAGAGCAACTGCGGTTTGTTGAGATTTTGGGCAGCAACAGAACATCTTACCCCTAACAGAACTATCTCTGGCTCAAAATTGAAATGATATGCCTGCAACATTTTTAACCACGATACCTCCTCCTACATTAAGTAGCATCTTCATCATAGAACAGGGACCTAATGTGGTTCAAATAATATCTGCAACAGCCTTTGATGCTTGAATATTTTCATGGCGCACCCTATTTCCAGTCTCCCACTTTATAACGTCATTCAAAACGAGAACAGGAGCATGCATGGCTGCAAGTGAAGCCGTCTAGCAGTCCGTCGAGGGAACAAACGCTAGACTGGACAAAAACCACCGAATCACAGCTGAATTTGATAGGGGAAAGTGTATAACTTGACAAATTTTGATGTAAACACAACGGATTTTTGTAAATATGACATCTGGAGTGAGATTTGCTATGGATCGGCATGAATTCCCGATTTTGTAGCGCAGTTAGTGCAAATCGGTGTTTTGCGCTACAAAATCACCTAGGCTAGGTTTCTACGCTACGGAATCACCTAGACAATTTCGGCTTTGAAATGAGTTTCGACATATGATATTCATGTGATATATGAGACCAATGATAGACTAAAACAGAGAATTGACCCCTTTTGACATACTAAAAAGACTATTAACAAGACCCTTATTCAAACTGAAAAGAATACACTGAAAACTGACACCAACCCTTTGACAAATTTAGAAAAATTGATGTTCAGAATTTAAAATATTTTTTCTTGAGTGATAACACCTTGACATCAGCATGTTTTAGGAAATTTTAGGCCATATTGATATAGTCTTGGACATTCTCAATAAAAAAAATTTGGGTTGGTTTTTCTTTGCTTCATATGCGAGTGGGTGATCTAAGGGTATAACCACGGGCTTTAAACTAGGAAAATTTAGGGTCTTAAACCTCTAGAGCTTTGAAATTTCTTTGGGTGCATATGTCTTCTAAGTCAAGCTTAGCATGGAGCTAACCATGTAAATATTTATGGGCCTTGTCAGGAACATGTTATGTATTGGAGCTCTTTATTGTCCAAACTATTTATGAAGGCTGACAATCTCTTGTTGCGTGGGGATTTCAATTTCTCCTTGGGGGTATCAGAGGTTTGGGGACCCCAAGCTCATATTGACCTATTTGCAGGTTTTTTCTCTAAAAAGCTGGCAGAGTGTAGAATCATAGATGTGAACTTGATCAAGCATAAGCCCACTTGGTGGAATAGGCGCATCGAGAATGCCATGGTAGCTAAGAGGTTGGACATATTTCTAATGGTGGAGGAACTAGTTCACATGGTTCCTATGTTTCGCTATTGGATAGGGTTTGGGTGATAATCTAATCATCACCCTATTTTTCTAAAAATTAAAGGAGGTAACGAAAAACGTGGAACCGATTTCAAATTTAATGTTTCATGGATGAAAGAGGAAATTTATGTATAGCTCATCAAAGACACTTGAAACCCCTACAATCATCAATAGGTCTGCCTATTTCCCAACAATTCATGGAAGACCTTAAGAGGGCTAAACAAGTTTCAATTCAATGGGAAAAATAAAAAAAGGCTAGGGACGAGGAGGATTTAAGAAAGGTCAAGGAACAATTGGCAAGCTTGGAGGATCCATAGGGAGGAGGTTATGAAAAAAAGGAGGTAAAATGTCAAATTTTGGATTTGGAAGGTAAAAGGAGGAGGATCCTACCAGAAAAAAGGAAAAATGGTAGTTAAAAGAAGGGATGTATGGTTAAAGAGCGAAGATGAAAACTCCAAAAAATTTCAAAGCTATGCTTGAGGTAGGAAGAATATCAATACCATTTGGGAATTTAAAAAAATTGGTGACAACAAAGACAATACTTTTGAAGATATAGCAGCAATGGGGAAGGACTACTTCAAAAACCTATATAAGGCACTGGAAGAAGTCATGATTATAGAGGTGTTCAAGACTGCTCAACAGTTTCCAAGGTTTATAGAGGCAGAAGATAATAAGAACCTAATGGCTCTCATCATGAAGGGTGAAATGGAAGTTGTGATCAAGGCAATGCATAAAGACAAAAGTCTAGGGCCGGATGGTTGGGCGGTGGAATTTTACTAGGGTCTATTCGAGCTAATAGGAGAGGATTTTATCTGAGTGGTTGAATATTATCATCAAAGGGGGATTATTCATGATCCTTTCAACACTACTTTTCTAGCCCTGATTCCAAAGGGGGACGATCCTAAATATTTTGAATAATATAGTTTGATCTCACTATGCAATTAAATATATAAGATCATTGCAAAAATAATTGCAGTTTGCTTCCGCCTAATACTCTCCAGGAATATTTCTAGAGAACAGTTTGGTTTTCTTGATGGTCGTCAAATCTATGAAGTTATTGGGGTCACATAAGAAGGTATGCATGGTGTCAAATCATGGAACATAAAAAGTATCATAACAAAAATTGAACTATCAAAAACTTATGATAAAATTAATTGGATTTATTTTCACATTATTTTAATTCACCTAGGGTTTGATCTACCTTTCATAAACTGGGTTATGGAGTGTATTACTAATGTATCTTTTGTATTTTTGATCAATGGTTATGCTTCCTATTTATTTCACTCTCAGAGGGGCCTTAGGCAAGGCTTCCCTTTGTTCCCTCTCTTTTTCCTACTTGTATCTGAAGGGATAAGTAGGCTCTTGTTGAGAACCAAAAGGAGAGGGGACCTCAGGAGTATTGAAGTTGCATCCAATCTTTTCATCACCCCTCTCCTTTTTGTGGATGACATACTTCTTTTCAGTAATGGTTCCTGACAGTATCTTCAGAGCCTTAAATATTCCCTGCAACTCTTCCAAAAAGAAACATGCATGGTCCTAAAATGGAAGAAAATCATCTCTTGCTTTTGAAGGAATATCCCCCAGATAAATTAGAAGAGTGCAATCTTACCTGCCTTTCAAAGCCAAGCCCATCAAGGATAGCTTTAAATACCTAGTTTTCCATCTGAAACCTAATGCATACAAGAGGGTAGATTAGAGTTGGCTTCTCAAAAAGGTGGAGAAGTGCATAAGTTATTGGAGTTTCAAGTGGATGTCAAGAGTGAAAAGATTAGTATTATTAAATTCAGTGGTTGAAGAAATTTTATTGTACTAGACAACCCCCATCTGGGTTGCGAAAGGTATCCTATAGGATAAAAGGAATCTATTTGGGAGATTCTTATGGGAAGGTAACAAGGAAGAGAAGGTTCTCCCGTGGGTTACTTGGGACAAAATTGTAAGGCCAAAATCCTAGGGAGTATGGGACCTCAAATACCTCACCTTGTTTTCAAAGTTGTTGTTGAAAAAATCTTGTTGGAGACTCCTCTAGGTCGATAAACAATAGACAATGGTGGTGACAAGGAAATAAACCTATCCTCTCTCTTTGGATGAATGGATCATGAAACCAAACAAAAGGTCCTAGAATATTTCATCTATATGGAAAGCGAAAATTGAGTCCTTCAATGTCATGGGTGGGGACCTAGCATGGAAGGTAGGCAATAGAGGTAGATTTCAGGTAGGCCTTGATCCATGGGTAGGATGCTTAGGAAATTACAGTTTCCCCCCTGAGCTAATGACTCTCTTAAATGAATAGGGGATTTTCCATATAAATCAGATTATGGATCAATGTATGTCATCATTATGGTCTCAGAGATGAAAACATGTTGAACAACTCAATTTAAATTGTCATTTTGATGTTTTCTAGATAAAGTACATCATAGATCTTAAAAGATACCACATCTAAATTAGAGAGCATGAAGATGAGCTCATATGGGTTATGCTCCTTTGGTTCATTACTCCCCAAAATTTGGATATCACTTTCAATTTTAGACTCAACTTCATATTGTCCAAGACTGGTGGTGGGCAAAAATTTGGAAACTGCATTGTCTTGCAAAATCAAGATTGTTTTTGGTGTGTCATTAAGAGAAAAATACCAGCATGGGATAACTACAAAAAAAGAGTAAATAAGGCCTAGGTTGGTGCGTTCTCTGCAAAAACAAAGAAGAAAAAGTCTCTCATATTTTCATGACCTGTCCACTTTTTGAAAATATATGAGAGATCACCAAAGAGAGCTTGGGCTGTAATCTAGAATGGAGAGGATAGAATTTTGGTGAGGCCTGGAAAAGTTGGTGGGATTCAGCCTATGAATTCATGAATAGAAATGTTCCTCCACTATACTACTAGGGTGTTTAGATAGCCAGAAACAAAGTGATCTTTAGACACTCAGATTCAACTCCTGCTCTTATAGCCTCGAAAATTATAGCCATATATGCTCTTTTGCCCACAAAATATTCCATCCCAGCACCATGAGTGGTCAGTGTGAAAGAAATAAATCAACATATTCCATGGGACTACTTTGATGGGGAATTTGACTAGCTGGGGGCATGTGGTGGAGGATTTGTCTTATTTAAAAATGAAACATTTCTTGAAATAAAAAATCCGGCTAGATACAAGAACAAACAATTTTGCAGAACTCTTTTCACTATAACTTCTTATATGTTCGACATTGGAATTGGGATGTCGCTCACTCCAATCTTTGGTGACTCGCTCAATGTTATAAATTGGTTCAATACTGTTAAGAGGTGTCAAAATCATATTATTCTACCTATTTTAGAAGAAATCCAATAGTTAAAACTTTCTATTGATTTTATATCTTGCTGCCATATTTACAGGGAGCAGAACACAAAGGCAAACTTTCTATCTAAGGAGGGTGCTCGATAGGTTCTAGGCACATGGTAGATCAGTGAACACATAAATGGAATAGTACAAACTTATCAACATTAATCTTTCATGGAGACAATATGTTTTTATCTGCATTTACATATCGGTTTTTTGTTATATGGGATGTCACGAATAATGATTTCTCACCCATGTTTTTATATGTATATTTTTTTTATGCATATTGAGTAGTATGTATAAAAGTATTCTCGACATTTAGATACTCAGGACAAATATTATATTTGACCATGGACATAACTATTATTTTTTGGGAATGGTTTTCAAAAAAGCCCATTTTTTTGTTTTTCCCTCATGATGGAAGGATGGCAGAATGCTTTATGCATGTATTTATGCAGGTTTTAATATATTAATGGAAGGCTACACTTTCACTTCGAGAAAAAAAAAATACACACACACATACATCAATCCATAATAAACATCAAAACACTTGCACACACTTCACTATGAAGATTCTTAATCTGTAAATAGGCTTTGTTACAATACCATGGACCAATACTATGGGTTATCAATACCACATGCCCAAAAAACATACCTTCTTTCATATGAGATTTTCTTAATTATTCAATTTAATTTAAAGGGAAAAATGGCATAAATACATAGAAAATAAATTTCAACTTATGATTTGTGTATACTATTATGAATATTCTCTACTATCTACCTAATAATTATTGACAATTAAAATAATTAAATTATATTCTAGAAGCCCTATTCCAAAATAGAAATGAATAACTATGTAATTTATAACTTTATTTTAAATTATCATTATTATTATTTTATAAAAATAATTAATAGATAAGTTAAACATATATATATTTTTGAAAAACGTAGAACATGATCTTATTCTTGAAGATGGACGCTAGTTGTATTTATTAGAAAGGAAAATTCACTGTGTCTTTTAACATCAAATTCTCCATGAATTGTATATATTCTATTATCCCTTTCACAACATAAATTATTAGTGTGAATGCATTACAACATTGTATTACATAAATCATTTAAATACAAAATCTCAACTCATGAGTTGTTTCCTAAAAGATTCCAATAAATTCATTGTAAAATTGTATAAATTTTGGTGTTAATGAATTATTCCTTAATGCATATCTTGATACATGATTGTCCAAAATATACAAATACACATATATCTACTTTTAACTAGATTTAGTTTTTTTAATCAATATGAATACATTCGTTACAATTATTATTACAAACAATTATATTCTTCAACTTAAAATAATACATCAGCCCCCTTAGAGTTAACTTAATTTGTCAAGTTCTCATTGCTAAAGCACCTCACTAATGAGGGTTATGCTTTGCTAGTAAGTTGACGAGATGTGATCCCTTTAGGTGGATTTACCTAGAATTTTTCTCAGAAAATATATATATATATATATATATATATATATATATATATATATATATATATATATATGACATAGAAAGACATTTTTCTTCCTCTATTATTTTATATATTTATATATATATATATATATATATATATTATATATATATATATATATATAACTTTCCAAAAAATAAAAACTCTTACATGTACTTTTTTTCTTGTCATAATGGTTTCTTTTATCTCTACAACATTACTAACTTGTTTTCTAAAAAGTATTCCAAAGTTTCTTATAGTTATGTAAAGATTGTTATAATTTCATATGCAAAAGAGGTTTAACATATAAACTATGAGCCAAATCTTAATAAACCATACTCTTATTATAAAATTATTGAAAAAAGAATTCCATAAGATTTAGACCTTTTTACCAAGAGTAAATAATATAAAACATATATGAAGATCTGGTTTGATAAATTCTTTCCTTCCATGCTCTTCCCAACTACAACTTTTATTAGCAAGAATACCTTCTTGTTATTTCTAGTTTACCCCAAACCCACTTCTATGCTGTAAAAATAATTTAGTCTTACTTCTTCATTTCTTGATACTTCTTCCTAACACCATGTCTAGGTGCTCCTATAGAAGAAATTATCTCTTATTTTTATTTATCAAAATTAGTTTAATTTCCTCCACTTGGCAACTAACTATCCAAAAATATCGCTCGCTAATTTTGCACCTTGGTCAAGGTTTCTCAATGCTATTACAAGCATAAAAACTGAGAATTTTTTTGCCAAATTTTAGGGTAACCTTGAAAAAGACTTCCTCAAAATATGTCACCACTAAATCTTTTTACAACATAGTGTTTTCTTTTTCACATGTGGTTTAGGTAGGAAGTTATCAAACCTATTTTTGTTTATTTACTTATCTAATTCTAATATTTACATAATTAACATGTTCTTTAAACAACTAATCATTGGGTCATTATTGTCTTTTAATGATGATGATGATGACAATGACGATTAAAGTCCACTAAGACGAGTATTGTCTGTCAAACCTAAAGAAAGTAAGAGATTAGTTGAGATTCTTTAATATTTTATTTCTATGATTGAAAATAAGGGAGAGTATTGTTCATACATCACCATAATTTTGCAGTCTTAACAAGTCAAGAAGGTTGGTAGTGTGGAAAATATTTGAAAATTAGAACGGATGTGGGTAAGATCCAGGCAGTCTAATACAAAATTACTTTCATCTTAAATCCTCTTAATATCGCAAAGGTGACAAAATCTTTGTCCCAAGGTGTTTTGGTAATTGACCAATGTCTGGTTTCACTTTGAAGCTCATGAGAATTCGTTCTTATCTTGGAAATGCTCATTTTATTTTAGCACTGGTCAAAAAACCATAATTCTAGTTATCAAGATTGGGGTTTATCTCCTCCTTATAATATCTTAGCTTCATTTTTTCCTCTAACTGTTTATCCCCTCACAACTTATCCTTAAATTTGGAAGTAATAATATTTTTAATATTATCCTTATTCTCCGAGATGATCTTCTCATTTACACCCCAATGGTCTAGCCAAATCTAGGCATCCTTATGCTAGCCTCGCTTAAGCTGTAAATGAGGTTTTGGTTAGAGTTAAAAGCAATTTTAGGGAACCTCTTTCATTCCATGTTATATAAAATGTTCTTATACATGAGATACCTAATCATAGCCATGATTTCAATGGGGGAAGGCTAGCTTCAATCAAGAGGATAGGGTAGGGAGTAGTTCCTTTAATCTTGAGGTTGTAGGTTATAAATTTCTTTTGGATCAACACAATATTTTGGATTCTCTAGATATACTGCAACCTAAAACCTCACATCCATATAATATAACATGGATGAATGAACTTTATTTTCTACTCCACATCCAAAGTTCTATCAACTTACAATTATTTTCAAACCCAAAATAACCTTTTCAGCCTCCAATTATCCTTTTCTCAATGCTATAATTCTAGTTGACTTGACGATGAATGTCAAGTCCCAGATATTTTTATGAGGAAACTTTCTCCAAGTAGTTGTTATCATAGTTGATATTTTTGGATTTAATTATTATGGCTTTAGTCTTGTCGGTATTAATAGTTATACCTATCTTGGAGCAGTAATACTAGAGGATTCTAAGTTTCTTGTCGATATTGTCATGGCTGCTGGCTAGAAGAACGATAGCATCAACATAAAGGAGAAGACTAATGACAATACTAGTGAGCCTGGGGCCATCACATCTTGTAGTTTCCAAACACTCTTTTAGTTATCAATGTAAATGCCAAAAGGGGTAGGGGATAAGGGGACACCCTTGCTTAACTTTGATATTTCATTCAATTTCTTCTTACCAACCCTCAGTGGTCCTTAGCTTGGAAATAACATTCTCATATAGCCTAGTCACAATGACCCTCAACTTGAGAGGAACCATTATCTCTTCTAGCCTCTTCCATAGCTTATCCCGAGGAACTATCGAAATCTTTTTTAAGTCTCCAACACAACAAAAGAGACCAATTTTATTATTACAACATTACTCTATAATGATCCTAAGAATAACAATATGGTTTATAGTTGAGTGATGTCTCTTAAATCTAGCTTTCCCTTTAGCTCTTTGACCATGGATTTCAAGCAAAAGGCTAATATTCTTTTCCAAAATGAGCCCATATAGTTTGACTAAAACGTGGCTAATCATTATGGTCCTATAGTTAGAGAGAATTATTTTATCCCCACTTTTAAATATAAGAACAATAAGGCTTTGCATCTAAGGTTCAGGGAATCCTTGTTTCACTGCCAAATTAATGAGTTTGTGTATATGAGGGATTAGGATAAACCTTGAGGAAAATACATCATCCTATATAGGAGTTTTCAATATGGTTCCCATGGTGTTAGGGGAATCATAAATATTATTAAGATAGATATCTTGGTTTTTTAAGGGGATCAATTTATTTTCTTTCATTTTACGAACAATAGTTTTCCTCCAAAACTTTATGGGCTCAACTTTAAAAGGGTGAAGAAGATGCTCTTGCCTCCTTATAGGATTTTTTCTTCCTTTTGATAAGAGGCTTGTACATATTTATTTTTTCAAGCGTTACGGTTTCATTAGGAGTATCTCTAATTACTTTCCTAGAAATTTTACAATCATTATCATACCAAGGGATGCAATTTCTATTATTATTTTTATAAGACATCTCAGTAGAGAAATTATTAATGGTAGTGGAAAGGGTTGTAGTAAAATTGTGGTAGATGTGATCAATGTTATCATTGTACCTTAAAAAGGTTAAATCCCTTTGTAAATCCTTTAAGAAGATATCAATTTTACTTATGTCAAAACCAATGTGCCTTTGACTCTCACAATTTTCTTGCATGTGGCTGGTGTGCATGTCAAGATTTAGATTTTAGGTTAGAGGTTTATGGTGAGAATCATGTTGGAAGTTCGTTAGAAGGTGAAAATTTACATTACATTTGAGAACATGGGTATCAAATATCTTATTTGAATGGAAATTGACATCAATCCATGGCATTCATGGACCCATGGTATTTATCCACTCATGGAATATATGCATGGTATTGTAAGTGACATCCACCCATGGTATTCATCCACCCAAGTTATTTATCTACCCATGGTATTGTGAGTCAAATCCCCCCATGGTATTTACCCATAGTATTGCAAGTGACATCCACCTATGGTATCTACCCACCCATGGAATTTACCTATGGTATTATAACTAAAAACAGACTATAAGTAATAAATTGCATCTTGGTGGTTTTGTTTAATGTGTGTTCTACTATTTTCTTTTGGCATTTTAATTTTTTAGATCTTGGAGGCCTCCACCCAAGATCCTTTTCAAATTTTTAGATCTTGGGGACCTCCCCCCAATATCTAGATCAGTGGTATCAGATTCAGGTTATGACTCCATGGGAATGAGGGTTTGACCCATATTTTAGTTTCAATTTTTTTCTTCAATCTTCAACAAACTTCATGCATGTGCTACGACCTGCACAAAACACTTTCTTGGGCAAAGTGGGATTATTTTTTTTTCATTTTTTTTGTAGGATTTTTTTGGGCAGCGAGTTTTTAGACCATATATGAAACTTTTGGTGTCAAATTTACAAAATAAAATAACATATATGGATTCCTTGCGGAAAAATACCCAAATTAAAAAAAAAATCGACCGAATCGAAGTCTAGATCAGGGAGATATCATTGATTTAAAATCAGTTGTGTTGTAGAAATTTTTCTTATGAAAATTCGTGGACGAGGTATCTCCTATCATTTTTTATAGTTTTTGTGCAGAATTTCATAAAAGTGATTGCATATTTGAGCTCCTCTTGAAAAATCACCCAATTAAAAAAAAATAAAAATAAAAATAAAAAAATAAAATTGGTCGAATCATAGATGGAATGAGGGAGATATCACTGAATTAAAATCAACTATTTTTTTAGAACTTTTGTGATGGCAAGACAACTGCAACATGAATTTGAGTGTCCAGATGGGCATTTCAATCACATGGGAAGATGCAAAATGGTCTTTTTGTTTCTAAAAAAATATTCTGAGTTATATTGACCGAGTTATGCCCTTTTAAAATTAGTTTTTATATCAGGAGCAACATTCGTAGCGGGTTTCCTTTGGAGATATGCCCTCCCACCCTGCTTTAGTAGGAAACTACTTCACATTCATTAGTTTTAGCATAGCAACATCTTGCTTGGTTTATTTGGAGACGTGCCCTCCCACCCCAGGCTATGTAGGCACTTACCAACAATCAACATCACATTTATGGGTCAACCACACAAAATCTTGTCATCGAAGTCCATTTGCTAGGTCGCACACTATTAGTATCATAGTTGGTCACAAGCATTCTAGGGTATCTTTATCCTTGGATCTTCTTTTTTCATGGTCATGGGTCATCCACAAACCCACACTTCATCGAAGTCCATTTTCTAGGCTGCAGACTATCAATATCACAGTTGGTCACAAGCATTACATGGTATCTCTATCCTCAAATCTTTGTTCATCACGGTTATGGGTTAGCCACACAAAACCATTATCTTTAGTGGCTCTTCATATTCAACAAATGATTCTTAGGAGGGAATTTAACGCAATGGGGTCATCATGGTTATGGGTTAACCACACAAAACCATTATCTTTAGTGGCTCTTCATATTCAACAAATGATTCTTAGGAGGGAACTTAACGCAATGGGGACCATTGCTTCTTAAAGAGGGAAGAATGATCCGAATGGAAATTAACATCCACCCATGGTATTTATCGATTCATGGTATTTATCCACTCATGAAATATACCCATGGTATTATAAGTGGCATCCACCCATGGTATTCATCCACTCAAGTTATTTATACACCCATGATATTGTAAGTGGCATCCATCCATGGTATTGTAAGTGAGGTCCACCCATGGTATTCAATCACCTGTGGTATCTACCCACCCATGGAATTTACCTGTGGTATTATAACTAAAAAAGACTATAAGTAACAAATTGCATCTTGTAAAAGGACATATTTTCCACCACAATATAGCTTTTATAGTCATTCTCTATTTTAATAAAAAGTCTCTTGCGCGTTCTCTTATTTTCATCTACTTTTTGATTTTTTAGATTTTGGAGACCTCCCCAAAAACCAGATTAATATCAAAACCATCTATAATATTTTATTTTTTAAAAAATAAAAAATTTGAAATTTTTACTCTAAAATAATCCCAAACCACCCCTATTAGAATAATTACTAATTTATAAAAAAAAAAATTAATCATCCCATATTTGGGTTTTACATTATTACAAACAAAGTATATAGGGAAAGATTTCATTTGAATTTTTGAATGAAAATTTACGAATTTCATACCTCAATTTTAATGAATCCTTGTCATATTAAAGTTTTAAAATTATGTAAAAATAACAATGAGTAAAGTTTTAGAATATAAAATTTGAAACGTCGTAGTTTATTGTACACATAGGAATTATAATTTTATCTTTTTTCATTTTAAAAATATTAATTAATTTTCAGTGAATGTAAAATTATATGTGAGGATACATTTCATTTACGTTATTGTGTAAATAACTAAAAAAAATATTTAGGTAAGAAATAATAATTATATGTTTTAATTTTGTTTACGTAAGAATAGACACTAATAAAGTTGTTTATCGATTATTCTTTACATTTTGCTAAGTTGTTTATCGATTATTCTTTACATTTGGCTGGGACGAAGTAGGGTGGTCTCCTTAGTCTCTAAAAGTGTTAAATGTTTCAAGAATGACCTCATCAATGTCTGAGCAATGTCTTCCACTTAGGTGACCTTGCTCTGTTTTCTCTCTCAAATCACATGCTTTTCTCTTATGAATGTTTTGTTGGCTTTTGTGAGTACCTTTCACTTAGTGACCTTTTTCTATATTCTTTTTCAAATCACACTATTTTTTTGTTATGAATGTTTTGTTAACATTTTATATTTATCTTTTAGTAGTTTAAAATATGATTAAGAGTTAGTTTGGTTTCCAGTATGATAGGCTGATTCGGAAAGTCTTCTCAAGGCTCTCTTAGTAATGCCCAGTTTCCCTCAGGGTGGGCTTGTGGAATTTATATTTTTTTATCTCATCTAAATGTTGTTTAGAATGGATGTCAAAAATCATATATTTGATGGTTACTCCGGTCTCTCCTGTATTACTAAGGTTTGAAGCTAGTTTACTTTTGTATACATGTATATCTCTAATTTCCTAGTAATCCGATAGTTAGCTTAAAAAAAAAAAAAATATCCGAAAACACTCATGAGCTCCATGCGAAAATAGAAAGTTGGGATTTCTAAAATTTGTGGGTTAATAGAATTTGTCATCTTTAGGACTAAAAGAAAGTTGAAGATGAAAAGCATTACACCTGTGTTATATTTCAATTTCAAAATAATTGTTACAATACTTATCTTCTTAACCTTTTAACTCATTAAAATTATGATGATTTAAGAAAGCTTCTCTTAAAATTTTTAAAAGATGAACATAAAATTGTAAAACAAACCTAGTAATTCTTTACATTTTCTCAAGGTTAGATAAACCAAAATTAATCCCAATGTATTATCATCATTATCAATATTTTACATTACACTTTTTAATAAACTTTTACTCAAAATATTTTCCAATTAATTTTCATTGTTACTTCATTTTATACTATATTACTTCGTTTTATTCTCTTATCATCATAATTTTAATTTCAACATATAGTATTTATAAAATTTGTATTTTCCAATTAACTCATCTATATTGTGAATTTCATTTTATACTCTCATCGTATTTATCATCATAATCAATGTTAAACTAATATTGTTTGTCTCTATTGTAAGGGGGCTAGAGGGGATAGAGTGTGTGTATATATATAATATATAATTATATATATATTATATATATATAATATATATATATATATATATAGATATATATATATCAATTTGGTGTATGGCCATTCATAAACAAGGGGATTTTCTTGTCTCATTAACAAGGGAATTAAACCAATTAAAATTGAATTATTATTTAAATCAGTAGAGGCATACATACTCTCTCTCTCTCTAGATTTGAATATGTGACCTTTTAGGAAGAAACACGTGTTCTTAACTGTTAGGCCCAAACTCAAGTTATAATTTGTTGTAAATGAGGACATATGGGTGGGCTTTGATCCACTTATGTGTGCACTAGTCAGTAAAACATTTAATGTAATCTCTCTAGGTGCAACCACACGTTCAACCACTACCTTAAGGTGCCCCATGGCTCTAGGCTAAGCCCTTAAATTTGAGCTTAGCCTAGAGCCATAGAGCACCTCAAGGTATATATATATATATATACTTAAATTTGAGGGCTTAGCCTAGAGCTATGGACATCTTAAGATAGTGGTCCAACATGTGCTTGCACCTAAAGAAATGTTATTAAATGGTTTAATTATTTGTGAACCAAAAAATTAGAAATAAACATTTAGAGATCAAATCTATATATTCATGTTTGGATTCTATATGAATCAAATAAAAAAAAAAATTGTCTCTGTTAAAGGTAATCAACTCACATTTGTATGAAGTGTTTAAATCAGGATATACACATATATGAATGATATAAGCCCTAAGGGTTAGCTCAATTGGTTGATTCCCCATCATTAAAACATCATTTCTATTGGGAGGTCAAAATTTGTGGTTGAACCAGCAAGAAGTGTAGAAATTATGGTGTAGAATTGTAAATGCTCATGAAATTTTAATCTAAATCACAAGATACAATCCTACTCTACTGCTCTACAAAATTCAATTCAAAATTTAGAACATCAATCACAAACATGCAATAAGAAACAACACACATGCACAATATTTATTCCAAGGGAAAGCAATCTGCTAAAAAACCCTTATGTTTGCATGCATTAATTTGATGAATAGAGATGTATTACAATTGCTAGCTCAATTTGAGCTTAACTTGCAAGTGAAAAAACTCTCATTGCTCATTGAGAAGCTCTGACCCAGACTTAGTCAATTTCTACCTTTGCATGAGCCCTATTTCCTTGCTCAATTCCTGAGGAAATTAGGCCCCTATTATTTAGGAATTTCCTCCAAAACTCTTGTACAATTCCCAAGGTTGATCATCTGACTGCATGCAACAAATGTACAATTAAGACTATTCGACAACTAATGTTACACTGCCATGGAATCTCCACCACAGCTAGGGAACTTGAATTCTTTGCATGCACTAGCTATTTTGGGTGGATTGACTAGTTAACTCGATGATCACTGAGTTAGACTATTGTCCCACTACACAACTGAGCTTCCACTAGTTTCTCCAACTGTTAAAACTAGCTTATTTGAACTCAATTGGATATAACTGAAATGGATTACTAAAATTTAGCAATCACACATGCTTAACCGAACTCCAAGCCTCTAACTCAAATTTACTAAGCTAACTGGGTGACAAGAACCATGTCACATAAGTTAACTGCATACAAGTTGTCTGTTGATGTGGAAATTTGAATTTTCTCAATTTGACCAAGGAAAAATCAAATTGAGACTTTCTTGCTACATTTTTCAACACTCCCTCTCAGCAAGAAAGGGACTATAACCCACCCCTATCCTACACTTGGGGAACTTGAACCTCCCTCTTGACAAAGTCTTCATCGGGATGTTAGCATCTTGTTCCTCTGTCGGAATGTATTGTAGCAACATTATCCGCCTCTACACACAGTCTCGTAGATGGTGATATAGGATATCTATATGCTTAGATCGATCATGAAATACCAGATTCTCAGAGAGCTTGATGCAACTATGATTATCACAATAGATCGCAGTTGGATCCATCATTTGACCAAATAGTCCCATGAGTATTTTTCTCATCCACATCACCTCACATGTTGCTTGACTTCCAACCATGTATTATGCTTCTACCAAGCTGAGTGCCACAGATATTTGCTTCTTGTTGTACCAGGAAACTGTTGTGAACTGAACATTGAAAATTCCACCCGATGTACTCTTTTGGTTGGATGGACTCCTTGCCTAATCCACATCTATGAAGCCACACAACTTCACTCCCTCTATCTGTCTATACCATAGTCCAAACTGGTCAGTGCCTCTTAGATACCATAAAACATCCTTATTTTCCTTCCAATATAATTTGGTCAGTCTAACCATAGCTTGGCTCATTTGGTTGACTGCATAACACATATTTGGTCATGTGTTCACAAGATACATCAGTGAACCCACTAGCTACCAATAAATGGTAGCATCCACTTCTTCCCCTGAAGTGGCATCCTCCTTCCTCTAATTGGTATCTAGATGTGTCTCCATCGATTTACAACACTCAATGCGGAATCTCTGCAGTATCTCATTTGCATACTGGATTTGAGACACAAACAACTCCCCATCACTTTTCCATACTTCCAACCCAAGGAAGTAGTGCATGAGACCCATGTCTCTTATTTCAAATTCCCTTGCAAGATCTGATCAGCTGCTCATCACCAGTCAAAATCAAATCATCAACCTATAATATAATAAAATAAATTTACCTTCTACCAAAATATGATAGAGGTTTTCATCCACTTCACTTTTGGTGAAGCCCAAATAGTTGAGATAGTTGTCAATCCTAGTGTATTAAGCATGGGGTGTGTTGGGCTTCAAAATTTCATACAAATATCACTCATTACCATACATTTTTCACCTATGCTTCCATTATATCTCTCATTATTCACTACCATGTCACTTCATTTTTCCTATTATTCACCATTAATGGGTCTCTTTTGTATCTTCCAAATATTATTTATTTTTAAGCATTTTTGAGAGAAATTCTTGATTAAATATTAGAAAATAATATATTTTACTTTATATATGGAAAGTGGGTTGTGTTTTGTGTGACATGTGTAGGTGCCAAGGAAGCTTCCAAGGACACCTTTATGTGGCCTTGAAGGATCAAATTCGAATTTGAGAAGATAAACCTCATTGGAGAAGATGATGATCTCATGGAGAAGATCAAGGACAAAAGGGGGTTATGTGTCTAGATGGTTGAGAGATGTATGGAACTAAAAGAGAGATTAGTGGATTATCATTATGAGTTTGTTATCCCATTCCATTGTATAAATAGGAGTACAATCTCCTTCATTTGTAATCTTAGAATCTTCATTTGTAATCTTAAAAAGTTGGTTTGTACATCATGATGAAGATTTTGAAATAAAGACTCATACTTTGATTTTGTTGCTTCTACATTTGAGTTCCCTTTGAAGTGGTATGCTTGTGGAGTTATGGAGGGCCCCCATGGCCTCACTTGCATGCTTATTTTAGGTATAATTTAATTCATGTTTTTATTTCATTTCAGAGTTCTTGTGAGATATTCTAATTATTGGAAGAAATCTTAAAATACATGTGTTCTTGTAAGGGAACCATAAGATCTCCGAAAAATTAGGAATCTCTCTAGTTTGTTTGTTTTATTTCATTTCAACTTTTAAGTTCTTGTGAGATATTCTAATTGTTGGAAGAAATCTTAAAATACATGTGTTCTTGTAAGGAAACCATAAGATCTCCGACAAATTAGGAATCTCTCTAGTTTGTTTGTTTTATTTCATTTCAGCTTTTAAAGTTCTTGTTATATATTCTAATTGTTGGAAGAAATCTTAAAATCCATGTGTTCTTGTAATGGAACCATAAGATCTCCGACAAATTAGAAATCTTTCTAGATCTATATATTTTAGATATGAACTTCTAAGTTTACATTCCCGGGTTGACATTAAATTAAAATCTAATTTGCATCCGCATTTTAGACTCAACATTTGGTGCCGTTGCCGGGGAAGTGCAACTAGAAGGATTTAGCAATTATTTCATGCAGTTGTTTTTATGGACTAATTTGTGGAACTTGGTGACAGCAGGTTCATAAAGGAGTTCAAAGTTTGGAGCATTTTTATTTTATTTTGCTTTCGCATATAGATAATTTAAATTCAGTTTTTATTTTAAACCCCCCATTTCTCACTAATCCATCTACGGATGAGGGCTTTGACAATGTTGAACAGGTACTTCTTGGAGAGCAAGGACAATCACCCTGAGCCAACTCTAAGACAGGATTCTCACATACTTGTAAAACATAACGTAGAATTTTTAAATCTTGATGTGAGCATGTTCAAACTTTTATTCCGTAGATGGCTTCACTGGAAGCATTCTTTTACTTAGAAAATAAAACATCTTTTGAATTAATGTAGAATGGATTAGGAAAATAAAAATGAGATCTCATTAGAAGTCATTAGAAGTCATTATCATTAGAATTTTTTAGTTTTGTTTTCGAAAAATAAATCATCATGAATAAATTCAGTGGCACATCTTTGCATTTCTATGTCTTGTTTTTGTATCACAGGTGAGCCAGGAGCCTGATTATCGAAAAGATTTGTCTTCCAAGAGTCTAAATGCCCCCGTGACATTGCAGAAAGAGTGTAGATAATGCAAGGTTTTGTCGCAAATCTTGATTGTATTTATTATCCATCCACGCTAACCTGCATCAATAAAAAATCAAGAGATTAGTATGCTCTCTTCCTGCGCTTTGTGTGATCCAGAAGATAAAAAAATCTATTGATTTATTTCAAATAAAAATACTCTCGCTAGAAAATTAAGCTGCGCACTCTATGGATTATAAGAAAATTTGCAAGATTCAGATATCAATTTGCTGCAACAATTTAATTTTTTCACAGCATATTGAAATAAATCAATGGCATGCACATATGATTGTTTGATTTTGCAAATATTTTTTTTTTTTTTTTTTATCTAGTTCCGGCTTCTGATTTAAATCTATTCTTCCTGCGCCATAAAATTGCTTGTGAAAACAAAAACTGCTCTTGACTGAGGTTTTCTTCCTGCAATGCATAAACATGTAAATGAGGTGCTTCTATTGGGGGTTCTGGGTTTAAAATAAATAAAAAAATTGTTCTTCCCTGAACGAGATTGGGCATTGAACAGCAACCCAAAATTTGCAGTACCCAACCTCATGAGTTCAGCCACTGCTGGAGATGAGAAAAAAAATTAAGAACAGGAACCTCTGACAATGCCCTCAAACCATATGTAGGATCAGAAACCTTTCTCAACACCTCCAATAATAGTTCCATCCCTTCATACCTCTGCTCCGTGGGGGCTGAAGATCTCTCTGAATTCGACGGCTTCGTTGCCAATGAAACCTCGAGACGCAAAGGGTTTAAACCCTGACGGGCGACGTCTTAGAAATCCAAATCGTCTGCCATGGTGACCACGTCACCATCTTCATCTGTGGATGTGATGGAAATGTCTGCGTTAGGGTTTAATTTGAAGGGCTCGCGGATTTTGGATTTGAGAACATCGAAATTTATTTCTGGAACATATTCTTCCCTGAGTTGAAATGTTACACTCCGAAGGATACCCTTGTACTTAACCTTCACAACTAGAGCCATGTTAATATGCGAAAGCCTCCCCAATTCACTTTCGGCTTCTTTATATGGTCATGTTCAACGCTTCAGCGCAATCCCAATGCCTCACACTCTCTATTACTCTCATTTAAAAGCTGAATTTACTCGTCAAGTTGATAGTAGAGATGATGGTTAATTTTAGTCATGTTTGCGGTGATTCAAACCAGCGTGCCATTTTGACATTTCAGTGTTTACATTCCTTATTCCCGCGTTTAAAGAACCTTTCATCATAGTATCATGCCACTGATTTTGCATGTGGAATGCCATCAACCCTCCATATGCCATTTTGGGTTACGTTTTGTTTGGGTTTCTTTTCCATTT
>APFE031576697.1:100361-115299 GCA_000404065.3 Pinus taeda
AAAGTTAGCTTTAGCTGAAAAACTAAATATTTTTCTCAATGTTTCTGATTTTCCGAGATCACACTAAGGTGCAGGGAAAAGAGCATACGCATGAGAAAAAAAACTTCCTTTCTGTTCTGATTTGCCCAGATCGCACAGAGTCGCAGGGCAAAGAGCATACGCAGAAATGAAAGGTATAGATCCGGTTAAAAAAAAAACTAAATAAACCGAAACCGAAATAAGCAGAGAGAAAATAACAGTAAACTGCAGATAAACACTGTATACCTCCAGATCTTAAAAATGACGCAGATAGGGCTACCGGAAACCTTTTCGCGTGAAACGAAAGGGGTTCCTCATTGGAACAGATGCTTCGAACAAAACAGAGCAGTCCTCTTGGCCCGAAAGCAGTCAGAAACAATAGATCTAGGAAATGACAGCCGCATGCAGTTCTACCGGCTTCAGATTTGGATCACCAACGGACGCGGCCCTCAAATAGCTCTGATACCATGTGAAGGTTTGCCGTTACACCAAAACCCGCAGGTGTTGGTAAACATTACAAACCAGTAACTAGGATCCCCAGGGTGGAAATTACGGATTCTATAGAGGTGCGGTGATTCTTCCAACAAAGGTAGTTCAATTTTGGTATGATCTTGAATCGGTAATGGGTTTTTTAGGAGAGCAATCTGAAAGTGATTATAAGTCTAAGTCAGGGGTTGGGTAGTGAATAGAGGCTCTACAGCTGTGTGTGTAGAGGCCTAGAAAAGTCTGCAGCTGTGTGCACGGACCCCTGCAGTTGAGTGCGTAGGGCTGATATGGATGTATTGGTGAAGAAAGTAAATAAAGATAAGTTGCTTTGGTAGTTTTGAGTTAATTTTGAAGTATCGCAGATCTAGATTTTTATGGTTAATATCACTGTTTGATCTATGCACATGTGTTTACATCTTGAATACATGTGAATCTGTGTTTAATATAAGTGTGCGAACTGGGTAAATCTCATAAATGTTTGCTTAAAGGCCCTCCGAAGTAGATCTAATTTACAATACTTCATCAAATAGATTAGATCTGTAACCAACATGCTAATAATTATTAAAGATTGTTCTGGGAACAAATTTGCGCGAAATAGGGCAGCGCGATGTTGTGGAACGGTGCGCGAAACCTCCAAATCACATCTAGACATCCCAAGGGTGCAAAAATCTGGTTCTAGCACCCTCCACTGCTACCTCGGGTGAGACCTCAGTTCACGTTCTACGGACTGTTGTTGAAAGAGTCGATAGTTACAAGATTTGTTTGGTCTAATAACTCTTCTGAACCTGGGTCAAGCCCATATAAGCCAACAGTAGCGAAATTTCCCGAGTATGTCCCTCCGTGAAAAAGGAAAACTAAGATACCAAAGGATCTGGATGCCACAAAGAGCGCAATCCAAACCTTGCTCCTCCTTGATGGAATTGTGTTTGAGGGCTTGCACCTAGGCCACGTGCCCACAATGAAGTTCAAATATTCGGACCTTGTAGACAGTGAGAAGTTCCCATACTTAGAGACGGAGAGCCTCATGAAGCAGAGCACGGAGGGGCTGGTAATAACATTAGAGCCGTGAAAATGGTTGCATGGTGTGGAGAAGGCTAGATTACATCACCTACTATGGATACCACACTTTCACCGTGTGCCTATCACCATTTTCGTCATCAGGCAGTTGCTTTGCCTAGTGCATGATGGGTGCTTATGCCTAGAGGAGCCTATTCCCATCACGGCGGCTCTCATCCACAGAATTTCCCGGTTTCCCTATAAGGGAAAGGACCCCGTCATAATAGCAGGAAAAAGCGGTGATTTGGCTCTCACAAAAGCCATGAAGAAAAAATATATGTTCGAGAAGAAAAATAGGGATTATGCCATCAGGAGTATCAAGGATAAAGGGGTGCATGTGGCCGTCCAACTTCTGGCCGTGAAGGTAATGAGAAAATGCCATAGAAATGAAGTACCAATGCGAATAGTTGCATTGGCCGAACAATGGGCAGAGGGGGTCTAATTCAACTGGGTCGAGTTCCTCTACGAGGAATTCTTGTTCAACTACAAGGAAGCCCAGGAACAGGGTAAGACCTTCCACTACGTGTGGTTGCTCTTGTCCATTTTGCTGGTAGTGGGAGAACTACCAGAGGATAGTCAATTCACAAGGATTAAGCGTGACTTACCAGAGGCCACAAAGTACACGTTGCTCTAGGCTACCAAGGACGCAAAGCAGATTCGCGATACAAAGATCTTCTAGGTTCTTATGGAGGCGAGAATCAAGATGTGGATTAATAGGAGGTTGTGCGTGTCCCCATAGTGCAAAATAGTCTGTGGATCTTTGTAGATTTCAAGGCGAACATGCAGAATATTTACATCAAGGCACGAAAGGATCTAGTGCAGTAGTGGACCAAGATCCCCTTCATCACCACTGATGACACAATTTTTATAGTGTTAGAATCATGGCCTCCCGAGTGGCACGCCTCAGATTTGGCAGAGTTGGATAGGACAGTAGCACAGAAAAGAAAGGATGAGGCCAAGCTGTGTGTCATGTAGCTGGCCAAGAAGAGGCACAATGAAAAAGTGATAGCAGAGGTAAGGGCAATCCGCGAGGCAGCACAGGCAACCACGGCGTAGGCAAAGGCTGTCGAAGCAACAGCAGTAGCGTACACAACAAGGGCCACAATAATGCAGGTAGAGGAGGGCTAGGAATTGTCTACAGGATAGGAGGTAGAGGATACAAACCTTTTAGAAGAGGGCGCAAACCCAGGCATGACTCCCACCCAACTCAAAAGGCCACATGTCACAGAGAGATCGGGTCCACAGAAAAAGGTGAAGGCCTCCAAATTGGCCATCAACCTGATCACATTAACGAAGGCAACCTCTATGACATTGGTGAGATGGTTCGTGATGTCACCAAGGAAGCACTCCAAGAAGTCATGTCGAAGTAGAAGACTGTGTTGGGGGCCCTGAGGACGCAACTGCATTAACTATAGGTGCGGCCACCATAGGAAGGAACCGTAGCCACCTACGTCGCAACAGGCACATCAAAAACAGAGCAGATGCTACGTGCAAGGATGGCTAATACAATAGTGCTACCGGAAGGGGTGCTAGCAGTAGAGAATGAGATCGACAAATTCGCGGTTGGCAAGATTAAGGGACTTGGCCTTAATTTGGCTGCCCTTTCACGACACACATTATAGCAACTACAGGATGGAATAACAGTAGAGCTCCATGCTAGGGAGGGTCGCATGATTCAGGTGATTAGTGAGCAAAATATCAACATCGAACCACTCAGCCTGCAGCGTGACAAACTGGTGTCACAAAACCAACAGCTAGTACAGACAGTGGATGAAGCATGTCGACGTGTCCCAGAGTTGTTCGCCGTCGTGGACCTGCCAACAAAAGTGGGGATCCACTATTTAGCAAGGGGAGTCCAAGACACATGTAAGGAAATAATGCGAGTGTAGTTGGAGCTGAATCTCCAGATTGTCAAGCTACGGTTGAAGATGTAGCCTTCCACTCCCCCAGAAGTTAGAGAGAAATGCGTTAGCGCTATTGAAACAAGGTTGGAAGAAATTGGATGGGAAGTACAGGACTGTACCAGTATGTTGGACTAAGCCTTTGCATCCTCACATCCTTACAGGAGGACCCCAACATAAAGCACCTAGAAACAGAGGCCCACAAACTTTAGGAGCAGTACGACAGTGTCTGAGGAACTATGCAGACAAGCAATGACTCGCAAAGATGCAGCAAGCAAGGGCACTGAAAGCATAGGTGGATGCCGCATGAAAAAAAGTGGCACTTCTCAAAGTGTGCATCCAGCCATGGATTGATGAGGCCTTCACCATTACGGCAGATATCGAGGGTAAGCTAACACAAATGTAGGGGCTCTACGCACTAAGGCAGGGATCTGATCCTCACAAAGAAGCATCGGAAGAGCACATGCCGCAGGTCTAGCAAACCACAAAATAGTGTGCTGCGGACCTCTGAGCAGTGCGAGACTAATTGGAGGTAACCAAGATCGTTGCACCAACTGAGTCACTCAGGGATGAGTCACGATGTTTGTGTTGGGGACCTGTTGGGCATTGGATCCCCCCATAGCATGTTTTAGAGCTCAAAGCCTAAGTTTTAGTCAAATGTATTATACGAATCCGTGAATTATGGGCGTGGAGTGTGAAGTATAGGTTGAGTCATAGGGTTGTCTGCCCTAAGTGGTGTAATATAATGTAATTTCATGTTGGCCTACCCATGGTACGTGGACCATGGGATTGTATAAATAGAGAGAGGATCTAAGTTTTAAAGGGATGGAATTGAAGATAGATGAATACAGATGCTTCGAGCATAGAGTAAGAGTCTAAGTGATTGGGTCATAGTAGTAGTAAGAGGCTCTGTAGCTGAGTGCGTAGAGGCCTGGTAGAGTCCGCAACTGAGTGCACAGACCCCTGCAGCTGAGTGCACAGGGCGAAGATGAGTCCATAACCCAAGAAGGACAGTAATAAAGAGAATTTGATTCTAAATACTATGTTTCTGGTTTTGTATGATTTCCTATGCATTTATATTGTTTTGTTTATCGTGTGCACTTATAGGAATGTTGGATATACTATTAATTATCACTAGAATTACATAGATAAGTTAAGTAATCGGATAATAACAAGTTAATAGTAAGGAAATTAGGTAATAATATAGATTGCACCCCGAGTAGGGCTACGTGAAGGTAGCATCAGAGGTTGCGAGGGACTAATAGATGTGTGTAGCAACATACATGCAGGGTCAAACTACGGACTCCGAGAGCTCATCAGACATCCCCAGGGTGCGGAAACCTGGTTCTAGCACCCTCCCATACTACTTCGGGTGAGACCCCAATCTGTGCTCCGCGGAATGTTGCCGAAAGGGCCAGTAGTACTGGGATTTGTTTGGCTAAATCATCTCTGAACCTGGGTAAGACCCATACAAGCCAACAATTTTTCCACTTCGCGTAGTTCCAAACATCAAGGTAGGTGCATAACTTTTTTTCACACAATAGGATTTTAATCCAGGTATTCAAAGATTTTACGTACTTACCTCACGATCCTTTGAAAAATCATCGCTTCACCTTGTTGTAGTTGACCGAGGTGTCGACCACAAATTCAGTCAGAAATCATCCTATGACACGATCAAGCCAATGATTGACAACGCAAGCGATCTCGTCCTCAGATGCTTTCAATTTTTGTATTAGCTCCAGGGTCCACACAATAGGACCGTCAAGTTTCCACCTTCCTTAGCTATCTGCTAGCTTCGCGATCCACTCGTATAGCTCAGTTGGGAAGGAGAAGAAAAATATCGCGTGGATCTCTGTATATAGGTATATTTCCAACCATTGTTCCTTTGTCAGTCGTTGGTTTCTATTCTCCTGTGCCACAAATTCGTGGATCTTTCAGTCCAGCCAATCTCGAATCCCTTTCTTAGTTGGATTCGAGTGATATGACATCACACATCTCTTATGCAAATTTCAGTCTCATCAACAAAACCATTTGTTGGCCTAAGGGGGCCTGATCTAGGTTCAGTGTGATTTAGCCAAACAAATCTCTACACTACTGGCCCTTTCAGCATCAACCCATAGAGCGCGAACTAGAGTCTCACGCGAAGCAGTATGGGTGGATGCTGGAACCAAGTTTTCACACCTTGAGATGGTTGTGATGTCATTTGATTCCCTCTATCCTTGCCTTCACGCAGGTTGCTTCACTCTAGGGCTTCCAAGACTAGCCCTCTATTCTTGCCTTCAATACCTCCATGAAACAGTACAATCAACCTTTGCGTAGCCCTAGCCTACTGCTCAGGTACTTTCGCGTTGCTATGGCAGCGTGCTTTGCAGAATTCCCAATTACTCTAAGTGACTTGCTTATCTTATCAAATAATTATAGTTAACACTATGTAAATAGATAATCGTAATTGCGTTCAATTATTCAATATAACTACATTCATTCGCGGATCACATGAGGATAATAAAGTAAATTCGTACATAACACATCAAGATGAAATAACAGAACAAAGACACAGGAATTACTGAATATTTCTCTTTATTGATATCTTTCAAGTGTTTACAAACTCTGTCTACCCTGCGCAAATAGCTGCAAGGGTCTATGCACTCAGCTACAGACTTCTACCCTAGGTCTCTGCGCACTCAGCTATGAAGCCTCTACCTATGCTAGGACCCAAGACTTAGACTTCTTACTTCAGAGCCACAACTTTCTTACATTATCCAACATTCTATGTCCTCCCATATCCTTAAAACTACTTAGACCTTATCTCCTTTTATACAATCCCATGGTCCGCGGACCATGGGTAGATCTCTTACAGCCGACTTTACTTTAATAAACTAAGTGCAGACTACCCTTTGTGACACATAACACCTTCATGCTCCGCGACCCCAAAATGCAGAGACTTTACTATTTTATTACAAAATTTAACTCAAACTGCCCTTGGGGGATCCCGCTCCCAAAAAGGAGCACCAACATTTCCAAAAGAAGGAAAAGGACCAGGATTCCCATCTGAGGGGAATCCTTGACTACTAGATTATGGAAATGTTGCCATTGGAATTGACCCTAAAGAATTACTAAGGAATATAACTTTAACCGGGAATATTTTGTGGGAAGTTAATTTTAGAACACTGAAACAAAACTTTGCCTTTTATGTTTTAAGAGTAGAGAAAAGGAAGAAAGGTGACTCTAGTCGCTTTCAGAATTAATAAGCTTGAAAGGACAAGTGCTCAATGATCTTTTCAAATTTAAAGTGTTAGCAAAGATCAAAAATGACTACTCAGGGTATTCTAGGCAAAAGGGATTACCAAGTAACTGTGAACTGCATAATACCTCCTGGTGAACCGAGAAGTACGGGTAGGAAATCTCCTCGAATGTTGTGTTCGGTGTATCACGTTAATAAGGCAACAGACTCAGCCTCCAACGGATAAAGGATTTCAACCTAGTGGGGTCTCCATTTATATACACAAAGGTATGATGAGCACAAGTCTGCACTAGAGTTGTCTAGTACCAAAGAGAACGACAACTGCTAGGATTAAAGACGTTGGAACACGTCTCTAGCCTAGACCTTCTAGATGTGATCGTTAAGTTTCAGTGCTTCCTTAGGTTAATTCAATAAATTTTAATGGTTGATCTTGAATTATGTTTCAATTACAAGGCCCTACTGTTGTCATCTGACAAAACGTCTACATGCGGCTATATGAGAAAAGAGATCTTTGTCTTCAATGAAAGTTAACACTAATTGAGAGATAGGGAACACAAAATAAATGCAACAATGAAAGAATGAAACCCTTCTCTAAAAAATCTCCTAAATGCACTGAATCTTCCCTTAACAACAAAAGAAGTTTCATTTCATTTCCAATTCTTATGATGATGCAATTCTAGCTTCTCAATGATGCTACTAATGCAATATTTTCACTTAAGTAAACTAGAATGATGTTCTTCTTTTTAAAAATGAAAAATGAATCTTCCACATAAAGAACTTGAATGAAAGTTTTCCAAACAAACAAGCACTGATCAAATCCAAAGCATGATAAATGAAACCAAAAGAAACTTCTTACCTGAATCGAACAAACCAAACACATAAAAGCTTCATGACAAACCAAGCAATGTAATCTATGCTTAGAACGAGAAAAGAGACACTTGAAATAAGAGAAAAAACGAAACTTTTTCACTAATTTGATTGAAAATGAAGCAATAAATATGTTGTGACCGAAAGATGGATTAAATGAAGCAGCAAATCAAAAACTTGGCATAATGAGTAAATAAACAAATGATGGTAATTGACCTAGATTCCCTAGGGTCATAGAAACCATCCAAAAACTCAAAAAATCAAGCAATGAGACTTCAAATGAATCAATCAATCAAAAACAAGCTAACAAAGCATTCTAGTCACTTATGGGCAGAAGAAGAGAGTCTGAGGGTCAAGGCACATTGGCACTGGAATAGGAGAAATTCTGATTTTTTTTCTTAACTCAAGGACGAACACTACTACCTAATTGACAACTAGCATTGATCAGCCCAACCGGCATGACTGGCCAAACTACAACTAGCATTGATGGGCTAATCTGTGTGACCTGTCAGACTACAACTAGCGTTGATTGAGGGATTCAAAGGAAAAATAAAAAATAACTTCACACAGGGCCAGACTTAACACATCAAACAGGCTAAGAGGCAGAAATTAAGAGGGCAAGACACACTAGTCATGATCTAGGGGAAACCCTGATCTTCACCTACAGGAATCAGTGCAACTACCTAATTGACAACAAGCATGATGCTGGAGCATTCAACTCAACAATATCATTGTATTTTAGAAGACATAGGGGTTCTTGTATTTTAAGGAATTTGGTTTCCTAAGTGTTGAATTAATGTAATTACTTAGGTTTTGAGTGATTTTAATGAAAAAAGGAATTAATTAAGTATTGTGAATCATATTGTAAATGTTCTCGAATGTAGGAGAACATGAGAGAATCAGGATAGTTGAGAGATTGAGAGATTTTAGAATTAATTGTAAATCTTAGATTAGGAGCTAGTTCATGATTTTGTGGATTAGAAAGTATCCTTAGAGATAAGGAAGATATTTTAGGATTTTGTTGAGAAGTTTATGCATCTAAACCAAGAATTAGTTGTAGAATCCTTTTGTATAAATGTAAGCCAAAAAAGCATAAAAAGAGTTAGTCAAGTCAAGTTAGTAGTTAGAGGTTGTGAGTTAGAGGTTTGATTGTAAGCCTATGGGCAGATTGTGAAACAAAGGCCACTGATATTGGAAATCAGGCCTGAGAGAAGAACTGTGTAAATATATGTCTATTAATACAAATTACTCAATTCTGAGTTTATGCATGTGTATGGAGTAATTTAGTTATAATTTGTGTGTGAACTAGAGTAAGTTCTATGTAACAGAAGTTGCATGTGTAGAATCAGAGGCAAAATATAGAGAAGAGTAACAAAGAGGTGTTATGGCTTTGTGCACACTGACAGTACAGGAGGAAGCCTTTAATGTTATAGTGAAGGTGAAGGAATCATAAAGGCACGAGCGGAGTTAAGGAGGAAGTCGTGATGCAGAACACCTAAAGACCAGAACCCTGGAAGAAACCTGAAACCACAGGAACACTAAGAAATGGCCTAAACGCGAAGTAGGCAAAAAAGAATGAGAACCGTCAGATCTTTTAGATCAACCGATATGAATAGTGGAAGAAGAATGGAGGAGGACTAAACCACGGGGATAGGAAAGTGCAAAAATTCTTGATCGCAGTTGAAGGCCCGCAATCGATCTTAGCTGTCGATCACAAATTCAAACACTTATGTCAAATTCAACTACACGGGTTGAGCGTTTGGTAATCCATGTGCTAGTTGAAGGGGTGTAGGCCGTTGGATCACTGTTGATGTTGACCATTGGATTAATATTGCATGACATCATTCAGGAGTGAATGAACCTTTTCGGGAGAAATTGTGATATACGATGTGCGATGATCAGGTGGATCAACGACTATTGGATTGAATGGTAAGATCAACGGTGTAGAGTGAAGCACCCGTGCAAAAAGGGAAATTCAACGCAGAAGTCAATGTGGGACTGGTTGCTGTTCAAATACCAATTTTTGTTCAATTTTTGTTTAGTTGATGTTCAATTGTTGCTTAATTTTTATTCAGTTGTTGTTCAATTGTTGTTCAGTTGTTGTCTTGTTAGTTGTTGTTCAATTGTTATTCAGTTGATGTTCAATTATTGTTCAGTTGTTGTTCAATTGTTGTTCAATTTTTGAGCGGACCTGAGAAGTTTATTGATGTGAGTTAAAGTTATTTAAGTTCTAGAGGATGAGTGGAGATCACATGACAAACGTTGATCTAATGGAATGAAATCAATGGTGGAGATTGAACCGATAAAGGTGGGCATCAGAAAATGTGTCAAGGTTGTGGAAAAATTGGAAAGGTAAGGTTAATGTGGTTTATGTATATTCCTATTATATGAGGTTATTATAGAAATAAAGTGGATTAAGGGAAATTAACCATGGAATGATTAGTGTTGAGTAAATCCGAGACCAGAGTAAGAGGGTATCGTTAATATGCTCAGGTTTAAGAATTAACCAAAGTTTATGATGGTTGAATAAGATTCTGCTGGAAAGGTTAATTAAGGATTAGAATATTGAATAGTTTTCGAAACATTTCTGCATTAGATTTTATTAAGGGACCTTAAACCGTAATTTATGAAGGGCTGACTAGGCAAGGAGATTGAAATTCCTACAATTAATGAGATTATGCATTTTATATGCATATTGTGTGTATTGTCGGCTTAACCCGGCATCATTTTGGTATCAGAGTAGAATTTTGGTTGAGATATTTGGTAAAGTAGCAAAAAGAAATCCTATGTGAAACATTCTTTGAGAAAATCTATAACAAAGTTATGAGTTAAGATCTGTATGCATGCAAGAGGAGATCATATTCTAATCTGACAAATAGTAGACACACAGAGATAAAGTGTAAAAGAATATTGGGAGAAATTGCAGATGCAAGGAAACAGAGGACAATCCATTCAAAGTGCAGGTGAATGGTAGAACAAGATCATGCAGAGGTATTGTTGCAGCTCACAAAGGCAATTCCCAGAGGATGTGGGTAGAATTTCTAAGGGATAAAAGAAGCTAGTAAAATTTTATGAATGAAAGAAGAATGTGGCAGAACCTTGAACAGTTGTGTTCCTAGAAGATGCAAATGAGTTGAAGCCGAGGAGGAGTAGAGAGAAGTGCTCAAAGGAGGTTCCAGAGATAGTGAACCAAGATCTTTCCAAAAGACCAAGTACAAAAGAAAGCTTGGTGAGGCAAGTGGAAGCAAGGAGGACTTGATGTTGCAGAGGCTTTAATGCAGCTCATAGTGAATGAGTGAGGAACTCATAGAGATGGAGAAGAAGCTTACTGATGATAGTCATAGGGGAGGTTCTGAGGGAAACCATAACAGAAGAAAATTGAAGAAGGAGAATGCCAAGGAAAATGGCAAGAGGATGAGTCAAGCAGAGTTTGATAAGGAGATGGCTAAGATAAGAGAAGAACTTGATGTGTTAACAATGCTGATAGAGGAAAACCAAAGACTAGGTTGGGTATTAAATAAGAAACCAGTGAAGTGGCATAAGTTACAGAGAAGGCTACGACAAAAGCAAGTAAAGTGGCTGACGAAAAAACTCAGAGAAGCTGAGTTGGAAATGGAAGATTCCATTTGTGAACCAGAGCAGGGTGAAGTTCTGGGTGAAGATGAAGACTTGAAGACTGAAACTTTTAGTGACACCAAAGGGTCACATGATTTTAGATCTGATAATTTGTGTATGTTTGCAGGTGAAACATGTGAAAAGGGACAATTTGCTGATATTGACATAAAGGAGGAAGAAGACAGGCAAAATCTAAATTGTGTCCCTGAAAGAAGAAGTAGAGAAGGATATCAAGCAATCAAGTGAAGGACTTCATGAAATTGAAGAGAAGATCGTCGAAATATTTTTGTGTCATCTAAAAGACTTGGAATAGAAGGAGGACTTGGTGATTGAATCATCAAATGAGATCATGAGGTCTTATGGTTTTACAATTGACAAGTTGTGTGTGAATGCAGGTATTGCAGAAGACAAATCATCTTATGGAACTGTCTTGAATGAAGCTGAAATTCTCCAAGTAAAATATGATTATGATTGTATTTCAAATGAAGATCAAGTTGAGTTATTACAGCAGAAGGAGTTCATAAATTCCTTGCTTAGTGGAAGGAATATCTTCAGTAGAGATGAGACAGTTATGCCTTATGATAAGAAATTTGTCATTGATGAGGACAAAGAGGAATTGATTTTCTTAAATGGCCAAAGGGAGAGTGATGGACAAACATCTAAAATAATCACAAAGATGGAGGATTAGAATTTTATTCTTATCAAGAATGAAGTAGTGTCAAAAAGAAGTTATACTTGTGACAAAGAATAAGATAGTGAGGATTGTACAGAGCTTTTAGGAGAAATTCCAAGTGAGATGGCAAATTTATGGCATGAGTTAAGTCTTTTGGAGAAAAAGATAGAAAACCAAAAAGTAAGTTCTCAGGTTGTAAAATCAGAACTGAATGAGAATGATGAAGTTCACTACAGTGGACAAGGACAGGAAGACATCATTGAAACAGATGGTGTGGAGGAGAGACTAGCTAATAGTCTCGTGAATTCTATTGAGAATTCAAATCAGCATACTGATGTGCTGACAGAGGAGAAAGAATCAAAGTAGCATATTGTTGTGTTTCCAAAGGAAGAAAAGGCACAAAAGCCTTATGATTTTTATTTGAATAATTTTTTGGTGAGTGCAGGTTTAGTTGCAGATGCTGGAGAAAATTTGGCACAAATAAGCAGCCAAATAAAAATGAAAGAGGAAGATTTTGTGGAAGTATTTAATCCATGGAACAGAGATGTTTAATTGTTGGAAAGAATCTTGGATAGTCAGTGTTCAATACAGAAAGAGATAATCATGAAAGAGGGTAAGGATGAAAGGGAGACATAACAAGTAAAAATAAGTGAAGAAAAAGTAAACGTAGGAAAAAGAGTAAGTGATAGAATTTGATAAGTTCAAAGAGAAGAACAGTAGTTTGAAGAGTTAGTAGATAGCAACAACAACCTGAAACAAAGAGAAAGAGGTAAGAGTAACTGGAAAAGTATGGATCAGCCCAAGGATGTGCTGGAAATGTAAATTGAAAAACTATGGCAGTTGATGATAAAACAATCCATATGGAGAAGACTGATAGCAGCAGGAAGGATGATCAATCAGAACTTGAACCTGATTGACAAGGAGAGGAAAATAAAATAGAAGATAGTAGACATACAACAACAACAAAGGCACAGAGCATTCAGACAACTACAAACTAAAGTTTGGGACCCTCGAGGTTTTCTATCAACATGTGAAGACACATGATCAGGAGATCATGAACATTTTCTACTTTGGGAGTCTAATGCAGGAGCATTCAGCTCAACAATATCATTGTATTTTAGAAGACATAGGGGGTCTTGTATTTTAAGCAAGTTAGTTTCCTAAGTGTTGAATTAATGTAATTACTTAGGTTTTGAGTGATTTTAATGAAAATAGGAAGTAATTAAGTATTTTTAAGCATATTGTAAATGTTTTTGAATGTAGGAGAACATGAGAGAATTAGGATAGTTGAGAGATTGAGAGATTTGAGAATTAATTGTAAATCTTAGATTAGGAGCTAGTTCATGATTTTGTGGATTAGAAAGGATCCTTAGAGATAAGAAAGAAATTTTGGGGTTTTGCTGAGAAGTTTATGGATCTAAATCAGGAATTGGTTGTAGAATCCTTTTGTATAAATGTAAGCCAAAAAAGCATAAAAAGAGTTACTCAAGTCGAGTTAGTAGTTAGAGGTTGTGAGTTAGAGGTTTGATTGTAAGCCTATGGGCAAATTGTGAAATAGAGGCCACTAATATTGGAAATCAAGCATGAGAGAAGAAACAAGGTAAATATCTATTTATCCATACAAACAAATCGATTCTGAGTTTATGTGCGCGTATGAAGTAATTTAGTTATAATCCGTGTGTGAACTAGAGTAAGTTCTATGTAACAAAAGTTTCATGTGTAGAATTAGAGGCAAAATACAGAGAAGAGTAATAGATAGGTGTTACAGCTTTGTACACACTGACAGTACAGGAGGAAGCCTTTAATGTTACAGTGAAGGTGAAGGAAGCATAAAGGCATGAGCGAAGTTAAGGAGGAAGTCGTGATGCAGAATAGCTAAAGACCAGAACCCTGGAAGAAACCTGAAACCACAGGAACACTAAGAAATGGCCTAAAAATGAAGTAGGCAGAAAAGAATGAGAACTTTCAGATCTTTTAGATCAACGGATATGAATGGTGGAAGCAGAATGGTGGAGGACTAGACTGTGGGGATAGGAGAGCATGGAAATTCTTGATCACGGTTGAAGGCCTGAAATTAATCTTAGCCGTCAATCGCAAATTGAAACACTTATGTTGAAGTCAACTACGGGGATTGAGTGTTTGTTAATCTGTGTACTAGTTGAAGGGTCGTAGACCATTGGATCACTGTTGATGCTGATGTTGGATTAATATCGCATCGCATAATTCAGGAGTGAATGAACCTTGGCCAGTAGAAATTGTGATATGCGATGTGCAATGACCAAGTGGATCAACGACTGTTGGATTGAATGATAAGATCAATGGCGTAGAGTGAAGCGCCTATGAAAAAAGGGAAAGTCAACACGGAACTCAGCATGGGACCGATTGCTATTCAAATACCAATTGCTATCCAGTTGTTGTTCAATTGTTGTTCAATTGTTGTTCAATTGTTGTTTAATTGTTGTTCAGTTGTTGTTCAATTGTTGTTCATTTGTTGTTCAATTGTTGTTCAGTTACTGTTCAATTGTTGTTCAGTTGTTGTTCAATTCTTTTTCAGTTGTTGTTCAATTATTGTTCAGTTGTTGTTCAATTACTAGGTAGACCCGAGAAGTTTATCGACACAAGTTAAAGTTATTTGAGTTCCAGAGGACAAGTGGAGATCACGCGACAACCGTTGATCTAATGGAATGAAATCAATGGTGGAGATTGAACTGATAAAGGTGGGCCTCGGAATATGTGTCAAGGCCATGGGAAAAGTGGAAAGGTAAGGTTAGACGCGGTTTATGTATATTTCTATTATATGAGGTGTTACACAGTAAAATGTCACTGCCATCATGTCAGTCTCCCTACTGTGCTATAAACCACATTCACCCATACTCATGCTCCTCAAAAATGGCTAAAAACCCTCTTTGCCTAAGTAAATGAATCATCGCGTCTGTTATTCAAATAACCGCACTGACAGGCGGAGTCCAGTGTACCTGATGCGCTGCCAGCGTGGAAGCACACGTTTTTTCCGCGCTGGTCCCATTTTACGAACAGCGCACCCTCCGTTTTTCCTGTTGAGCGCTGACCGGACCTCCTCTA
>APFE031576697.1:134605-151832 GCA_000404065.3 Pinus taeda
CCCACGGTATTGGCCCGTGGTATTGCATGTATGAGTCATATATAAAGGATAGAGACTCCCTGCGAGGAGTATCGTGTCTTGTTTTGTAATCGAGCTCTGCTCTATTGGAGGTTGCCCCTCGAAGAGGCCTGTGAACATTTCTCTCTGAGTAATAAAATCATTGCTATTCTGTGTTCTGGGTATATTTTCTTCGCATATTCTGTGTTCTGGGTATTTTTCTCGCATATTCTCTGTTCGGTATTGCTTTGCAGGTTAAGAAGCATAACAGGAACAAGGATCAATCACTCCAGTCAGTGCTAGGGACAGTTTAAATCCTTGCATATCGGCGCGAGGAGGACACTGGTCATTAGCACCGATCTTGTAAACTGGGAAAAACAGAAGATTTTTGGGAAATGATGCAAAAGGGAATTGTTCTGCTCATGAAGAGGGACACAATGGGATTTTCTTCATGATGGGAAAGCATGTAGGGTTCACTATAGAGGTCCTCCAGGATCATGGAATAGGGATTACAGGGACAGTGAAAAAATGTTGTGTAACGGGATCCTTCCAAATTTCCCTATTACTTTGGGAGGAAAGACCATCTATATAGATGTGATGGTAGTCCAAGGTCCCTTAGATTTCAATATTCTCCTTGGACGTGACTATGTTTATGTCATGGGAGCTCTTGTTTCTTTGCTTTTTCATGTATTTTGTTTTCCACATGAAGGGAGAATATTGACCATTGATCAATTGTCATTCATTGGTCACCAGGTGTTTCCTATGCAACCATCGTCCACTATTGGTTCTTGTTTACAAGAAATACCCTCCCTGCCATAGGTCAATTATGTGGCTACCCATTCTGTCTCCACATCTGTTGATGATCACATAGATGGTATAGTACATTATGTACTGGGGGCATTGGAACCTGATCTATCTTTGGTACCAGGTGACATGTATTCCTCCCAGAGCGTGGTTCTCCTGTCTAGTGAGGACCTATTGGGAGACATGTTCTCGTATGGTCCATGAATAGATGCCAGAGCATAGTTCATTATCTTGTGTCAAGCGCATTAAAAAATGAAACAAGGGTTTGGAGCAAAGCTCCTTGTCTTGTGTCAAGCTCCTTAAAAAATGAAACAAAGGATGTGAGCATAGTTCCTTGTCTTGTGTCGGACTCATTAAAAAATGAATCAAGGAGTCTGAGGACACTTTCTTCCTATATCAACTTCGTTAAAAAATGAAATAGTTGTTTGATGATAGTTTCTTCTTGTATCTACCTCATTAAAAAAATGAAACAGATGTACGAGGATAGTTCTTTTACTGCGTCAACCTCGTTAGAAAATGAAACAACTCCCTTTTCCAAATCGAGTCTTGATTAAGATCTCATAAAATCCCAGTCGAGTCTTTCCTAGATCTCAAAAGTGAACCTTCATTCCATCCACCTAGTTGAATGAAATGAAGCTTGGGGGGCATGTACCTCGAATTGAGTCATTATGCTGGGGGCATGCAAACTTAACTCAAGCATAGTTTATCTTTGTTTCAAGCTTATGTAAAAATGAAACCAAACCTGAGCATAGTTTCTCATTTCAAGCTTGTGTAAACATGAAACCAAATTCAAGCAGAGTTCCCCATGGTTCAAGCTTGTGTAAAAATGAACCCATGCCCAATTTACATCTCATGATTATCGTTTTTATCAGCTAATTTTTGTTAGATGAGCCTTGGTTGTTTCATTCCATCACCACCATCTCTTTGGCCAATCATTCACTTTCACTTGGTTGTTTTACCCTTTCTTGAGGAACTGCAACGATGAGTGGTTTTACTAGCCAGCCTCTTGAACTCTTAGTTTTTGAGTAGTTCCATCATAACTGGAATGTGTTTCTACCCTTTATACCACTCGTTCCTCCAGTACGGGTCACCTTTAAGCTCTTTTATGACTCGTAAAAAATCAAAATATTGCCAAGTTTTCTTCCCTTTTAGACTCATTAAAGAAAATAAAAGAAGGGAGTCATGTTTGAGCACTTTTCTAACTCTCAAAATATGAAACAATTTTCAAGCTCTTGTCATTTTGAACTCATTAAAGGTTGTGAAATTTCATTTACCCAGTATACGCTTACCCCTTTTTTGGGTTGGGATAAACTATTTATGAAAAATGCACACCTTAGTCGAACATGGCTAGGAGATTCTCTTGAGTATTGTTTTCTACCTTTTTGGGCTCGAGCGACAACTTTACGAAAAGGAACATGTTGGAATTTTATTTTCCGTGTCTTTTCAAACTCTCTAAACATGAAAAATATTCCAAGTTTCACTTTTGTCGGACTGGTTAAAAGATTAAATTACATAGGACTTATCATTATGACGAGACTGAGCTACTCCTTCCTAGGGCTCGTAAAACTTACTAGGATGGACTTATATTAGAAGCATATGCTATCCTCATCAAGCTTGTGTAAAAATAATTAGGGTACTCACCATAAATGGTGGGGGAACATTAGAAGTATTTCATCAGTTGTATTCTTCACTTGAGGCAGCATGTCACTCTTGAACATTGACACTCATTTGCTATTTTTGTCGGGTTTTGGGAAATCCTCACTCTGTCACTTTCCTCCTTGGGTTTTGGGTTATCCATTTTAAACCTCTCATATGATCTATGCCACATCACCATGACCTTTTCTCCTATGATGTCAAATGCTGCCAAAATATGGAGACGTGTCATCCACATGTTGAAGAGAAGTCTTGTTATATGTTTATTTGGGCACATCAATCCCAACATTCAAAGCAATACAATTAGGGCTCATCAAACCCTAATTCAGTTGTTACATTCCCTAGACAAGTCATAAAATTGAATGCTTCCATCCATGGAAGTTTCCTATCCTGAAACCCCGTTGAAATGCCTCCTTGGGACACTAGCACAGCCAGGGTTAGGGTAACTGCGCTGCAGAGTAGGTAGGCCCATTCAGGCTTGCACTGCAATGCACTTAGGCCCTCTTTAACCCGTGTTGGTGTTATAGCACCATTTACCGCCCTTGGTATTTGTGATGCTTGGTTTATGGCCTAGGCAACCCCTCCTTCCAGACTTGGTCGAAATATTTTAAAAACAGTGCTTTATTCCATGTATACTACTTTGCCCTGAGATAAAAGTGTGGTACATGTGATTTAGTCAATACCCAACCCACATATATGTGTTAAAACACTTAAAAAACTAAATTTCCTTGATTATGGGCAGAGTTCATGGTTTTTACCTATTGATTACCTCCTATTGCTTGTGGCCCAACTGTTTCCCAACTAAAAAACTAATTAGGAGGAGTATAAATAGACTTCCATGGGAAGGTCTTAAGGAGGAGAAGAGATAGAGTTATTATACTGAGATTATCCCTGACTGAGTCTAAAGTATCCCTGTGCTTCAAGCACTTCCCCAAGTTTCAGGAAACCCTTGTTTCCTTGATTTTTGATATTCTCCCTCTTGCTTGAGATATCATGGTATTGATTATGGAAGGAGGCTGTTGTAGACTGGGACTGGATGGATCTGGAGGACAGTTCTAATTGGAGCTGAAAGAAGAAGACTCAGGTGAATTCTCTCCATGTTAGTTACAACTTTCTACAATAAAAAGAAGTGTTGTCTTGTTTCTGAGATTAACTGTGTTTATCCATCATATACTATTGTAATTCATATATGAATGTTATTTTGATGTATAACTAATCATTTTCTTATATGATATAAAGTTATTTTCATTAAAATTATTTATCTATATATTGCTATGTAAGTTCTAATTGAATAATTTTCAGGTTTGGAGAACATCAGGAGTTGCAGAGGGTCTAAACCTTTCGTAATCTACCCGAACGAAGGACATCTGGGTACGGTCGCTCTCACATAGTTTGTTTATTTAAGCATTTTGCCATAGTTGTATGAGTGTTTCTTACTATAGTTTTCTCTTGCTCTGTTGGGGTTCCAACCCAAATCCATAGGGTACTTATTCCCGTAACAGAATTGGTGACTCCACTAGGGATAACAATCTTGTTATTCCTAGTTTAGGTTGTTTAGTGTCAATCAGGGCTCAGTTTTTGGTTTGCTTGTTGTGACAGTATTAGTTGGTCCAGTAGAATCTCAGACCTTAAGTTTAATCTTTTTTATCTAGCTTTGTTTTTTATTTTCCTTGCAAAGCTTTGTATACACACTTTAGTCTGTTTATAGTAGTGTACACACACTAGTTTCTGTGAAGTGAACCTGCATATACACAAGTTTCCTTTATTAGAAGCACATGTACATGCTCTTATTCTTGAACACAATCGTGTATACCATTTTTTGCATTTTTTTTTCAAGTCTCTCTGCCCAGAAAGATTTGTTTCTTGGTCTATTTGGTCTCTGAGTGGTCAATTTCTATCTATAGAATTTTATTATTCTGTGAGCTTACTATTTTGAAGTCTCTTCTGCTTTGAAAAGATTTGGCCGATGAGTTTTATGATTTGTGTTTTGGCACACAAGACTTCATACAGAGGTTATTAATTGTTCTGGTCCTCTAGAATAGTAGATTGTTTTCAATCTTAGTGTCAAGCTCGGTTATTGGTCTACTTGCTTTGATTTTCGTCGTTTTGTGGCCTTATAACTTTTCTTTCTTTTTGAAAGTCTCTTTTTTGATGGATTTGAAATTTTTTCTTTCCTAACTTCTTGGTTAGTTTGTCAAGCTCTTTGCTGCTGTTTGGGTTATTTAGTACAAGTTGAAGCCTTTTTGTTCAAGTTTTCATTCGTGGTCAGAATTTCTAGCTTGCAAAGATTCCTTGTGCTCTTATTTCGGTCTTTTAGTCTTAGTGGCATTTAGAGTGCTTTCAAAAGGTTGTTTTGATTGTTTCTTGAAAAAGAAAAGATCTTAAAAAACATTGTTTTGTTTTCTTTTGCCAAGTTTGATTTTGGTTTCTTTTGATTTTTTGAAAGTGAATTGTGATCTTTTGGGATTTGTCGTTCTTGTTTGAGAGGATTTTGTATTCAAAATTTGTATTCTTTTCAAACACTTAAGTTGGCTTATTAATAGTCATAAACAATTGCTTTCACTCTTTTTTAGATTAATTTAGGTTCTTGCACCTTCATTACTCCTTGCATTAGGGTAGTTTTGCATTATTAAAGCATCAATAGTATTTTTAGTTTTTGTATGTCTGAAGTGTGTTTTAAGAAAAGAAAAGAAAAAGTTTTTTGCTTTATAGAAGTTTCGTAGAACCGATGTAGAGATCTCTTTTCATTGAAGAACAAATGATTGCATTCATATAGTTAGTTTTTCATTGATTTCTTTTGCGTCATAAAAACACCATTGGTTTCATTTCCATTTATACCCTTGACTTAAAAGAACAGCCATTAAAAAGCAAGCGCTTAATCAAATAAACTAGAACTTTTGTATTTCCATCAGAATACACCAACAAGTTTAGGTTTATTAGGGCCTTGGATTAGGTGAGAGGAGAGTTAACTCTCCAAGGCCGCTCTAAATTTTAAAACATAGAAGTTTGATTAAAGAGCAAAATCCAATAGTGTTAGGGAGATCGTGAAAGCTCCATGACTGGGAGTAAAGCACAAGGGTTAGTGAAAATAAGGATGAGAGATACCCCCTCTCTTACTTCTTAGATCATACCCTACGACTGTTCCACCCAGCTTCTGATACGAGTTGGTGACCATAGTTTTTGATCCTAGGATCCACACAGGTGGCTGCGGAGGGGAATCTCGTGGCACCTGAGGTTGACATTGTATCACATTCAGCAGTACTTCTGGACGGCACCATTGTGAAGCTTGGGGGCTTGCACCAGCAAAGGCTATTTTCTGGAGGTCAGTGTAACTACCTCTAATACCTTCACTAGTAGGCTTGGGGCATAATTAACCCAGTCTATTTTCGGAAGGCCCTTATTATTAACTTTCTTGTATTTTGGTTTCTGGTCCTAATCACCCAGAGCAGAAATACTTGGAAGTTGTTTGATTGTTGATATCTTTAGGGACATTTTAGTGAGTGCTTTGTTCTTCTAGTCAGCCTAGCTTTATAATTTTATTGAGAGGCTGACTAACCATCTCGACGGTCTTGGAGACTTTGTGGGCTTTCACCTATGAGTCCAGAGCCTTCTCCTAGAAGGCATAGGAGCGATTTTTCCATTGGTTTCCAACCAGTGGCAACAGGTGCATCGGAGATTGATCCTCTACTTGGGGGCACTAGTTCACAAGATAGACTTGGTACTAGTACAGAGTTAGAGAGGAAAACACCAGTTCTTTCTTGAGTACTCTTCTAGTCAAAAGATAGTATTGAAGTAGAGGAGCTTCTATAGTCGATTGCAACTCTGAATTCTCCTCTCCCTCCTGATCATCCAGATGTTTTGTTATACGTTGGAACTCTGACTCATGGGCCTTCGAGCCTAGGTCCACATACATCTATCCCTTCGATTACCACTACTGTAAGTATGGCATCAATGACGAGTGTTGTGAGTATGCAGACTTCCATATATGTACAAGGGGGAGGAACTATTTCCATCCCTTCTAACACTCCCAGCACATCTATATTTGGGTCTACTTCCATTCTATCGATGAGTGGAATTTCTCAAGCTAATGCATCCAGTTTTTTATTTTTCCCTTTTGGAATGCCCTCTCACGGTATTCCTTCGGTTCCTTTGAATATACCATCAACTGCCTCTACATCCATGATGAGTGGATCGGCTTCTTTTCACGGCTTCCCATTTGGAAGTGGTCATATACCACATTCCAATCTGATAGTAGGGTCAATGTGTTTTCCTTTTACAAGTCAAGGTAGTAACCAATTTCAGAGTTGGACAAACCTACGGTTAGTTGGATAGGAGCTGGGAATCAATTTTTCAGCCAACAAGGGAATGTGTCGTATTCTTTGGTTAATTCATTCCAAATTTTTTCACCCTTTTCTAACACATGGAACCCTTATCAGGGGCTGTCAGCTCCTTTCAATACTTTGTTAGGGGGTAACTTCACCGGTTACGGAGGATTTTTGGCAGGAGTTGGTCAAACTCTGAATTTTGTTAGACCATAAGGAATGGTTCAGCAGGCTCTACAAGTTACTTTGGGCAACCTAATGCCTTTCAAAATTGAGGTCATTCTTTTTCAGACCTTCAGGAACCCTGCCCATTCCGAATGGAATTCCAAAGGTCCTCCATGACTTCCTTTTCTGGCCACACTTAATTTGTCATACTTAACTAAATTGACAAATGATCCAATTATGTACAATCTAGCTTGGCCTCCAGTCCTAACTAAAATTCCATTGGATATTCCAAAGTGTGAAGGGAAAAGTGGTGAAGACCCAGGAGACCATGTGACCACATTTCACTTATGGTGCTCATGCAACTCCATGATAGGTGATTCGAACATGTTGAGGTTATTTTAGTGCACCCTAATTGAGAATGCGGCCAAGTGGTATATAGAGTTTCCAGGGGGCACCTATACTTCTTTCGCTGATTTGGCTAATATTTTCTTGAACCATTTTCAGTTTCCTGTCTGCTATGAAGTTGGAACTAAGCTTCTGGCCAACTTTCATCATGACAGGTCAACTCACATTTCAGATCATATCCAAGAATGGAGATAGAGAAAAAGTATTATCAAAGCCGAAATTCCACCAGAGTTTCATCTCGAATGGTTTCTCAAATCATTACAACCTGAAATCTCAAAGGATGTTTCTCTTTCCGGTGTTTATTCAGAAGAGCAGGTTATTTTTCAAGCCTAGCAATTAGAACTGATATATTCTCAGTCTAGGAATCTTCAGAAAATCCTACCTAACACTCCTAGATCCAAGGTTGATTTATCCAAACCGAAGCCAAGCCCTCATGCCGATGGTATAGTTGGATCAATTGAAGCAAATACGGTGAACCTTTTGAACCAATTGTAGCAGTTGTCTCTACAAACTGCTTCTTCTAACCAGGCAGCACCGTCTACACCTTCGTCTTCCCAACCTACCTCCATAAATGCCATCAAGGCCTCTAACCCCAAAGGAAATCAAAAATCTGATGGGAAGAATAAATGACGAGGTAAGAAGAAGAACCAGGAAGGGAAGGGTAATGCGAACAAGCCCAGCAATGGTGCAAGTGAGGGTAAAAAAAAGTCCAAGAAAAAGGTTAAATTTCCATGCAAGTTATGCGATGGAGATCATTTAACTCACCTCTACCCTAAGATTCAATATGCTCAGCTCTTGTTAGTGCAGCAAGGGTCTTCTAGCTCCCGCGCTATCCTGACTAACCCTTTTCCAAAAAGGTAGCAATTACTTGTTGTCACGAACTCGAACGTTGGTACCTCCACGGGGGGCAACCAAGAAGGGGAAAATTCCTCAAATGTTTATATGATAAACTCTCATGTCAACATCGCCACATGTGCACACGATTATGGTGAAACAGAAATGTCTAAGGCTAAATCTATTCCCGAAACCATAGACCCACTTCAATTGAGGGACCATCTGTTGAGTATATACCTTGGATACCGAAAGGTTCTGCAAAGTGCTCGACTATTAACCCTAATGCTAGGGCAGCCTAGAACTACTCAATTGTAGAAGATCTGGCTCAAATTCCTTATGCTATGTCTGCATTGGAGGTACTCCAGTCATTTCCTACTCAAAGAAGTGCTTTGCTTTTGGAAATTGGGGCAGTTGATCCAAAGAATTCTTTAGTGCTCACTTTTGATACGTTGAATGTCAAAAAGAGACTTCCTCACCATATGGCTTTCCAAATAAAGTCCACTTACTGAAAAATCACTATTTTTCAGACAGTTATAGATGAGGGAGCTTCCACATGCATAATGTCTATGTCATGTTGGAAGGCCAATGGATCACCTTCTGTTGTTCCTTAACCGACTCTTTTAACAGCATTTGATGGACATTCTCATAGGCCACACAGAATTTTCCTGACCTTTCCTATATGTGTTGGAGGAAAGGTCATTAATATTGAGGTAGAAATCATTGATGCCAACCTGGATTACAACCTCCTCTTATCAAGGAATCTACGAGATGGATTCCATAGTTTCATCTTTATTCTGCATACTCTGTTTTCCTTATAGGGGGGAAATTGTTAAAATTGATCACTTACATTATTCTCCAAGTGACTCCTGTGTGACTTTGGATTCTACCATTCCATTGGTGGATAATCCCCGTCAACCTATTGAGAATATAGGAGTTGGGATGTACTCTTCCGTGATGGGTATATTTGACCTTCCCCCTCCTACAACTAGAATCAATGAAATTTCATTCTCCAAGGGGCCTTCACGGAAAGAGTTCTTTCGAACTCATTATTTTTCATACCATTGGACCTTACCTTCATCTACGACCACATTAGATAGAGGGCAGGTTGGTGGAATGGAATTTCCCATGTCTACAGTAGAACTTAGCTATCAATCTATCGTTAACCCTATAGAAAACCATCCCACTCCTTTTTTAGAGGAGGATTTAGATGGTGTTGTGGCTCCATCTTGGACCCTTGACTCTACTTCTACTGTGGATTGCTTAGATACAGTTTTACCATCCAAGGAAGCAATTTTAGAAGCAATGATGGGTGTAGATTGACCTTGGGAAGATTTACATCATCGTTCATATTTTCTTCCTCCGTTGCATGAAGTCGACTCTAGGTTCTCCAATCTGCTTACTAGTGATATTTGTAAAGTTTCAAACCCTTTGGCTCTAGCACATTCATTTGTCAAAGGTAATATGTCGATTATCTCAAAAATTGTACCTATAAACATCTCTAGGAATCCTAATGTTATAGAAAATGTCTTCATCAGAGCCGATTATTCCCATGAAGAGATTCAAATTTACACTGACCTCTTTAAAGAGTTTTGAGATGTGTTCGCTTGGTAGTCCAACATGAGATTAACACATACAAAAATGCCAAGCCTATTTGTTAGAATCTTCGACCAGTCAATTCTTGAAAAGAAACAGCTATTAAAGCTGAAGTTGAAAAGTTGCTTAAGGTGGGTTTCATATACCCCATTTCTTTAATGGAGTGGGTTTCCATCCAATCCCAGTAGATAAAAGAAAGGAACTATCCGAGTATGCATTGACTTTAGCAATTTGAATAAAGCTTGTCCAAAAGACAATTACCCCACACGTTTTATTGATCAAATAGTTGATGAATGTGCGGGTAATGAAATTTTTTCGTTCATGGACGAATTCTCTGGTTACAATCAAATTTCTATCCATCTAGAGGACCAGCATAAGAAAACTTTTATTTGTCCCTGGGGCATGTTTGCATACAGAAAGATGCCTTTTGGTCTTAAAAATGTTGGAGCTATGTTTCAGTGGGCCATGTCTTATGCTTTCTACGACATCAAACATGTCATCGAAGCATACTTGGAAGATTTAGCTGCTCATTCTCAAAAGAGAATCGATCATCCCAGCCACCTTCGGTTAGTTTTTGAGAGATGTTGATTTTATAAAATCCGGTTGAATCTGAATAAGTGTGTTTTTGCGGTCACATCTAGTCAGTTGTTAGGATTCATCGTATTTACTGAAGGGATTCGAGTAGATCCTTTCAAGGTTGAGGCAATATTTGAGTTGCCTCCCCCGTCTTCCATCCGTCAACTTTAAAGTCTCCAAGGAAAGGCAAATTTCTTAAGAAGATTTATAGCAAATTATGTTGAGATAACCAAAGGATTTATGCATTTGCTTAAGAAAGGAGTTCCATTTTTATGTGATGACTTTCCGCAATGATATTTTAATGCCTTGAAGCAGGCATTAATCTCTGCCCCATTGTTGAGTCGACCAGATTATGACAGATATTTCCTTTTGTATCTCGCAGTAGCAGAATCAACCAAAGGTATGGTTCTGGTTCAGGAGGATGATGCTCTCACTGAGCATGTGACTTACTACTTGAGTTGAGGCTTAATAAGTCATGAACTATGCTATTCTCCGATCGATAAATTGGCCTTGGTAGTTGTCCATGTTGTCCTACAGCTTCATCATTCTATCTGCTACACAAAACATTTGTCTTAGCAGTTGTCAATCCTTTTCAGCTTGTCCTCAGTAGGCAAGTGATTAGGGGCAAATACAATCGATGGATTGTTATTTTGCAAGAATTTGATCTTGAGTTCTTGTCAGTCAAGTCTAAGAAGTCATTGTTTTTTTCGGAATTAATTTCTGAGCTACCTTGTGAAGAAGACATTGTTTATGAGGAAAATTTCCCCTACCAACATTTATTTCTCATTTCTTCAAAAGATCCCTGGTATGGAGATATCATCATATATCTCCAAACTTCGAAGTTTCCGCCTGCTTCCTCCAAGGATGAGCATCGAAAGTTACGTCACCTTGCCAAAAACTATGTTATCATTGGTGATACATTATATCGCAGAGGGGTTGATTCAATCCTTAATCGTTTCTTAACTTTGGAGGAAGTGGAATATATACTCAATGATTGCCACAGTGGAGCTTGTGACGATCATCTATCAGGGCTTGCAACAACCCAGAAAATTTTGCGTGTCGGCTACTTTTGGCCTTCAATTTTCAAAGATTGTATTGAAGCAGTCAAACATTGCCACCCTTGTCAAATCTATACTCGGAAAATGTGCGCACATCCAGCTCCACTTTTTCCTGTTATCATTGTCAGTCCATTTACGAAGTGGGGCATTGACTTTACTACTTCTAATCTACCTTCGACAACGAATCACAAGTACATCAATGTGGCCGTATACTACTTTATGAAGTGGTCTAAGGCCATGCCTACTTACAAAAATGATAGTGAAATAGCAGCCTTGTTTCTCTTCAATCAGATTATTTCATGTTTTGGTATCCTGAGGGAGATTGTCATTGACCATGGCAGTCACTTTCAGAATCAACTGATGATCGAATTAGCTCTTAAGTTGGGCTTCCGGCAGGAGCATTCATCTTCATATTATCCTCAGGCCAATGGGCAAGTCGAAGCCATGAATAAGTCCCTCAAGGCTATCCTGCAAAGGAAAATTGACAAAAATCACTCCAATTGGCACATCATGTTGTACCCGTCTCTCTGGGCATACCGAACCTCAATGAAGACTGCCACTGGTTTTACTCCTTTTCAATTAGTTTATGGGCTGGAATCTATTTTTCCTATTGAACGTGAAATTCCATCCCTTAAGCTAGTTGTAGAACTTGTTCCAGAGACGTCTAGTCTCGAAGAACGCCTCGTTCATTTGGAACATCTTGATGAGCAGCGTCGAGATGCCGCCATAATAAACGAGGCCCATAAGAAAAGGGTTAAAATTCAGTATGATAAAGCTGTCTATCCTTAGGTCTTTTCTGAAGGCAACCTTGTCTTAGTCTATGACCAAGATAAAGATGCCTTGGGGGCAAGCAAATTCAATTCTATGTGGTATGGTCCCTTTATAGTAAAACAATTTTTGGGAAAAGGGGCTTATGAATTAGTTGATTTTGAAGGGAACAAGTTGGCGGAGCCCTGAAACAAGCTCTACCTTAAGAAGTATTTTTCTTAGGTTCCGACCGAGCAATTACTTGTTTCTATATATTGTATTTTTGTACATATTTGTCAAGAATTTTGTGATATCGACATTTTTTGATCTTCTTTGGCAGGTGTCGATGGATGATCTGATATATTTCAGATTCGTCGATGATGCTAGTTGGCACACTCAGAATCTTACTTCCGCAACTTGTGTGATTTATTATCCATCTAGCCAGTTGATGGCATTGAGGGGAGTATGTATTGGTCCTGCTTCAAATAAAATTGCCGAATATACTGTCGTTATTAGTTTACTATCTGAAGCAATTTCTTATGGGATTGATTCGTTGGTAGGATATCTTGACTCACAACTAGTAGTGTCACAATTAAATAACATTTATCGGGTTCGTGATCCTTATTTATGTCACCATTTTTTGAGAGTGAGAGTGTTGCAACGATCATTTGTTTATATTATATATGTTCACATTCCACGATCTGAGACTTAATTAGCAGACTCTATTGTTAATCATGCATTAGATTGGCATATCAATCATTAATCAAATTAAACAAACATCAAATATCATAAAATTAAACAAACATCAAACATCAAAAATTAAACAAACATCAAATATCATAAATTTGCTTGTGTATAGCTAAAGTGTTCAAAAAATAATATACAAAATTGGGACGAAATGCCCATAATCATGTCTAGTCTTTCTATCAACCTGGCTCAGGATGAGCAGCTAAAAAGGTAACTACTACATTGGCTACATGCTGAGGTATGCGGACCCAGTCTCGTGGTACCCCTACCACACAGCATTGCATCTCCTCAGGTAGATCCTCTATGGCTATCATTGGTACCTGGTGAGTCAACCTCACCAAGTTTCTCTAAACTTCATATAGGACTCTCTCTATCTCAGTTGTTGCCTCTTCGCCACCTCTTTCACGATGCCTGTGCCTTAGAAATCCATCTGGTCTCACTGGACCCACATTTTGAACATGGTCATTTTGTCAGTATTTTGTCCTGTCAAAAATATTTCTAAATTCATTTCATATTTAAAAAAGAAAATAATTCCTAAAAATTTACAAAAACTTAAAAATTGTTGCCTATGTCTCCCCATGTTGCGTTTGGTGGCAACATCAAGTCTGGATCTCCTTATAAATCCATGCCAGCATACGGGTAGTCGTCGACTACGATGATCTGTTGGTCCCACAAGGTGAAAAACTCATCATCGAAATTCATCCTAGGCACGTCCTCGCCTCCAAGGTGTTTCATCAAGTCAACCCATCTATCCATCCGAGGATCTCGCGGACTACTGATGGAGACAGATACTTTGGGACGTAGCCCAGGTACCTTCTCGAAGAAGGAGCATAATATAGTCCCATATCTAGTGTTCTTTGTCTAACCTTTCTAAATATAGGTCAGTTGGCTCTTCATGTTGCTCAAAAGAGGTGTGCACCAGTCAAAAACCATGGTAAGGCATTCCACTACTAGGCTCATGGGCACTCGTGAGGCCTGATGCAATGAAGCTAATACATTTACCCTCGCAATGGTAAACAATAGAATCCTTAGAGATAAAATATACATGTGTTTGATTGGAATATGACTTCCAATATTTTTTGGGTGGAGGACAATATATATGCACATAGTCTTTTACTGAAAGACTACCTCTTGTCCTACCAGTCGAATGCACAACCTCCCCTCTTTGAGAGAGACCTGTAATAAAGTAGATGTCTTCAATATCAATCCATAGAGGCATTTAATCTGTCATGAAGGCATCATCCTCTACACTCCCGTAGTGGATTAGCAATTCGAGCAGGTGTGTGTTGGCTTTCATGTTCGACATTTTGAAGAATTTCAATAAGCCACACCCTCTCAACGAATCGAGTGCATTTTGGTCGTTCATTACCTCATTGTCAATTTTGGTATGCTCTCTCTCTCCATGTGATGGTCATCCTGAAAAAAAATGAGTTTCAACCATTAGATTTTGTGTTTAAACTTCAACTCTCATACACGTGGGTTCCCTTTACACACAGTTGCATGTAGGGATGTTGTATACGTGGGTTGATCACATCTAACCCGCATGTATGCAGAGTTGGGATTTTGGCATGAATTCCCACAGTCAAATCTTAATGAAAACTTCTAAAAAATATCACAAAACATTGCAAGCATGATTTGAGGGTTACCTGATAACTTTGGTGTGATTTGAATGGTCCAATTGTTCAGAGGCAAGTTTTCTCCTTTTTGATCCATAGCTCTTTGCTCCAAACATAAATAAAAAAATTGTGAGTCCAAAAGTCATTATATAGCTTTGAAATTGCAAAATATTTTTTCAAAACTTGATTTTTCATCTCATGAATTTTTTGACTTGTGGGCTTGGATTGTCGAGAATGCGTTATTTTTCAGGATATTTTGGAGACTTCTTCGAGATGTTATTTCGGTCCCATGACCGCTGACCCGTCATGGCAAGTATCGTTCACTCACTAGCATATAGGTTAGGGAAAACCATTTTTTCCACTCCATTTTGCATACTAGCCTTCATTTAACGATACATTAGCCATAGGGTTGGCCCCATCATGTCTTGGTTAGAAAACCATGTTCACTCGCTTATTTGTAAATCATGATTTGATGGTTGAGCCATCCATTACATGGGCATCGTAGTTAGAACCTCACTGACATTGGTTGCCCATGCTGTTATACTGAGTAGGCTAGGGAGTCCTCGTTAGTCCCGCCATGAGTTATGCATTGAAGACACATTATCCTCCCTTCTACGCTTATTTTTGGCCTTATACTCTAGAGGCTCCTTTGTGTTGAGTTGTCTGCATTGCATTTTGACTATTTGCACCTTTTGGCTTTGAGCCGTCTTTACTTGGACTCATGTTTAAGCAACTTACTAGACCATGTCTTCTGCAAAATCAACCATGCAATCACTTAGTTTCTACAACTTGACACACTCTTTGACCCATGGAAGGAACATACCTTTGAGTGTCCTTCACCAGTTTTGCCTCCCTACATTGAGCATAGGATTGCTTCCATCCCAAGAACTAGATCATTTGTTTCTCTGACACTCGTTCTTTCCACTGTACTATAGCATTCTTTTATTCTTTTTCTAGCTTAAAGAAAAAGACAAAAAAAAAGTTATATATTCCAAAAAGAGCGGAAACGGGACAACATTTCCATATATTGTTGGCAGCTAGAGTCAGTCGCATCACCCTTTAACAAAGCACTCAAAAGAAAGTCTCTCCTTCATTTTGGGCGGGATTTAGTTTGATTTACGTACACCTTAACCTTGTTATTGAGTCAGTTCTCCTCTGATTGGTTACCTCTTCCAATCATATGGAGAGTTTGCTCATGCCTCCTGCATGACAAACTTATACAGAGTTATCATATGTTGCCATATAGTCATCATTGAGTCATGCTTTTGTTCAAGGGAAGTAAGCCTGAGTTGGCCTCTCTGCGGTGTCTCTTAACCTATTTTTCAATCGGCCATCCCTGGTTGTCAGTGTCATGTTTTTCATCACATCAGTTATATTGGTCCTTTGCTCGTGTCGGTTTGAGAAGGTCTCCATTGAATTCTTGTTGGTGGGTCTTGCCCTTATCGACGATGACATATTGCTCTGAGGGCAAGCCTAGAGGCACACCCTCGCCCTATTTTCATTATTGATAGGTCACCTTGTGCTCAGCATCGATCAGTATCATGGGTCTTTAACTAAGTGGCTTCCCTTGTATTCGACATCAGCTTTCATTATCACACATTGGTATTCGTGCAATACCTTGGTTTCCATTTGACCCTATTGGTGGGATCCTCGCCCCTGTGTCAACTTTCATTATTGGTTGGTTCAAAGGGTTTCTATCATGCACTAGCTACATATTGTGTACGCCAGAAACGTGCTTTGGTTGGGTTACTACATCTTTTTCATCTAATTCCTTCCACATTATTGGCCTACGGGTTACACTCACACTATATTGATGAAGGCTACCTTAATTCCTTCCTTATAGCAGATCTTTTCCTATCGACTATGGTTTATCGCTTTGGGACAAAGATCTAGAGTCCATTTGGCATTACCTTGGGTTTTGCAGTCATCAGTGGTAGATTTCTTCACTATCAAGAATGGGAAACCATCATTGTCCCCTGATTGATAGATTCTTCCAGGTGTTCGACTTCAGCTCATTCATTCACACTTGTTAGATTGTACTGAGTACCTTGACTCTCATTATCATTATCGGTGAGTAGTCTTGTGTTTGTTAACGATATACATCAATGACCGGTAATCAAACAATTTCTCACGTGGTCAACCTTTGATCATTTATTCCCATTGTGTAAAAATTTCCCAGGCAGTCGGTGAAGACCTCAAGTTGCATCAGCATGTTTTGGTTCACTTGTCAATTGCTCCTGTTACTGCTAGTTGACACCATCCACCATATATGTTGCAGTTTTTCACAATGACATCTTATATGTTGGTTTCTAAGTTGCGATGTAGTATCATTTTATTCCATCATGTTCCTTTGCTACTATTGGGATCATTTTTTTACATCAGTGATCAGCTTCATTGATCATCTTCTTATATGTGATATTTAGACATGTACTTTTTCAATCACGACCAGATGATCCATTATGTACTTTCAATTCTTTATACTTGTATACATAGTGGATCCGCTTGTACTTGATATTCAGACATGCTTTACTTTCTCTGAGCATGGGTATGCCCGCCTCAGATAGCAGTTTCTTTCTGATCTCTTTTTGATGCCTTGGCAGACTGAATTCTGGTGAAGTCCTTCTCAGTCTCTACAGGATTCTTTCCATATACTTAATTCATTTCGGCCATCATGTACCCCTTTTGACCTCATATATTAGGGAGCATCTGT
>APFE031576731.1:1292-18354 GCA_000404065.3 Pinus taeda
CTTTTAGTCACGGATGCTTTGGATTGCGTGCTAGCTTGAGAAAGATCCTTTTCTCCCTACAAAACAAAAACACAAAACCCAACACGGACATGCAAAAAAAACAAGCCTTACGGCTTAAAGTTAGCTTTACCCGGAAACTAAATATTTTCCTCAATGTTTCTGATTTTCCGAGATCACACTAAAGTGCAGGGAAAAGAGCATACGCATGAGAAAAATCCTTCCTTTCTGTTTCTGATTTGCCCAGATCGCACAGAGTCGCAGGGCAAAGAGCATACACAGAAATGAAAGGTATAGATCCGGTTAAAAAAAAACTAAATAAACCGAAAACGAAATAAGCAGAGAGAAAATAACAGTAAACTGCAAATAAAGACTGTATACCTCCAGATCTTAAAAATGACGCAGATAGGGCTACCGGAAACCTTTTCGCGTGAAACGAAAGGGGTTCCTCACTGGAACAGATGCTCCGAACACAACAAAGTAGTCCTCTCGGCCCGAAAACAGTCAGAAATAGTAGATCTAGGAAACGACAGCCGCATGCCGTTCTACCGGCTTCAGATTTGGATCACCAACGGACGCGGCCCTCAAATAGCTCTGATACCATGTAGGAATTTACAGGGTAAGTTCCTCAGACAGAACACCAAAAGGACACCGCTCACAAACAGATCACAGATCAATACACCAGTATTTTGACGTGGTTAAAACCCTCAGAGAGGGAAACAGTCCACGGCCTGCGCCAACGTGGCTACTACAGGCAATTTATTAATAAAAGAATGAAAATTTACATAAGCTTCTCTCATGCACGGTTAACCTACAAATGACCCTCCATGCGCTTTAAATAGAATTCATGGACCAATTGGGTGTCAAGCCACGGATCAAGTGTCGGTAATACCGAGGAGAGAATGAACCGTCGGATCACTACATATCGTGACCGTCGGATTGTAAGTTACAAAATGTACAACGGTAAAGAAACACACTTTACCTAACTCTATACTAGACCAAGTTGAACTTAACTATTTCCTATGTGTCGGAATATCCTAACATTTTCCGACCCTTTAAAAGTGAAAATATGGCCGAGCCCTTGTCATTTCGAACTCGTTAATGGATGCAAAATATCATGCGCCTAGTATATGTTTACCCCTTTTTTGGGCTGGGAGGCACTATTTACGAAATAGGTACTCCTTAACTGAAATGGTTAAGCAGTTCTCTCAAGTATCATTTTATACCTTTTCGGTCTCGAAAGACACAAATTTATGAAAAGGGACGATGTGGAGTTTTCTTTTACATGTATTTTTCAAAATCTCTAAACATGAAAAAGATACCGATTTACACCTTTGTCAGACTCATTAAACTATTAAACGACATTGGATTCATAATCATGATGGACATGAGCTTCTCCTTCCTAGGTCTCATTAAACTTATTAAGTTGGATTCATCCAAAGGATGAACTTACAGTACAAGCATATTCCATCCCCTTCAAGCTTGTGACTAAAAAATAAGTGGGGTACTCACCAGAAATGGTTGGGGGTGAATTTGGAATCTATGAGTCATGTCGGCAGCTCAACATGACACTCTTTGCTTTGTGTTAGGTTGGGACATCCTCCTTTCTATCATTGACCTTCCTGGCTTTGGGCCATTCATTTTTGCCTTCGAGTTGATCTCTGCCACATCATCATGACCACCGATCCTATGGATCCAAAATATGCCAAACTTCTAGTTGTGTCACTCATATGTTCAAGAGTTGTCCTTCTTCAGTTACACTTACCTCTGATTCTTTGTATCATCCAAAATCATTTTTCATCCTCTCGTCTCACGTCGATGATTTGGGATTGATTATGGCTCTCCTTCGACACAGTCGCTTTCCATCGACTTTAACTCATTATCTGGGAAGTTGATAGAGGGACTCCCTTCCAGTACCTTAGAGCTTGCATGCCTTAATGGCAAGTTCTTCGTACTCGATGAAAATTTCACATCACTGCCTTTCAATCAAGTGATCTCACAGGTGTTCAACTTTAGTTCATGTATTCACATTCCGTGAATTGTGTTGATAGTACCTTGAGGGCCATCATTATTATTGGTGGTTTCTCTCACAATTGTTAATAGTTTAAATCATTGATCAGTAATCAAGAGACTTTATAGCATGTTTGATGTTAACACATCTATTCACATGCTTAAATCTGTACTTGATCGGGTTGTGTTGGAGCACAAGACCTTGGAATCAGATCACACAAAGTCCAGGTTGCGAAGTTGTGTGACATCGTTATGATGATATGCATGTCTCTTTCAGATGGCTAGCTATGACCAAATCGTGAGTTATCATATGTTATCCTTCTCATTATAGGATGGCTATGACCATACCTTGGTTTCATTATGATCTTCTTTGACAGATGGCTACACCCATACCTGGATCCATTTACATAATCATTCTCTAGATGGTTTTTATAGATATGATATGAAAATACAAATATACCCAAGAAATAACAAGATGTGAATATAGAAATGCTTCACTTTATTAATCAAACCCTTAAGGTAGGGCAACACCATACATTCACTCCTTAAGGGAGGAGAACACTCCACAAGCGATATGCATGTTCATACAATACTCCTTGACATCTCTGAATGTGGAGTCTCTAGCCTCTATATAGGCCTCATACATATAATACCATGGGTCATTACCATGGTTCCCTCAATACCATCTATCTAATACCATGGGCTTATTATATTATTGCTAACTGCTTGTGGTCCCTTACATGATATGGGTTAACCACCTTATTTATTACTATGGCCCATCCCATTATTACATTATTCCCTTGGGTACCTCCCTTTGTACCCCATATTATCCCCCCCGGGTATACTACATTCCAACCCCCTTAACATGTTTCATCCCTGAAACATGGGAAGAACACAAATAATAAGATCTACTCAAAAGAGTAGTCCACTGGTACCATGCACGTGCATCTAGCCATCCAAGAGAAAGGTGAACCCTCGATCCAGCTGGTGACTCGCTCACTTGAGATGGAAGTAGACCCTAGCAAATCTTCTGTGTTGATGTGTAGTAGGTGGATCTTTGCTCCTCTCTATCTGTCACACGGGGGTTGTTGTCCTTGTGGCTAATACATTTCCATCTTGTTGGTTGTTTTCTTGTGGGGTGATGTGGGTGGTGATATGCTAAAGTGTTAACCAACGGTGTATCTTTCTTTAATTCACCACCTAATGGAGATTGATTTGTATCTAGTACATGTTATGGTGCTTGTTGTTGTTTTTTATCTTCCAATGTTACTTCAACCACTGAGTCCTCATCTGATGTATCAGTACCTACAACCTTTTCTGCTTCAGCCTCCTTGGACACTACCTATTTTTCTAGTACATGGTTTGATGTTTGTGTTTGATTGTTGACCATCAAAGGCTCATCATCTGATATGTCAGTCCCTGGAACATCTTATGCTTCAACCTCCTTGGACTCTACTTGTTTATTGATGGAAATATCCTGTAATGTAATTTTATTCTTTTTATACCAGAGCTTCAGGAATTTCTTCTACACATTAATATTTATAGTACCCATTGATTCCATCCAAGGGTATCCCAAAACAACATCCATATTATCCATATATGAAGTATAAAAGTCACAATGCAACACATGCTTATCCATAGAAAGCTTCAAATCTTTATAAACTTGATCCTCATTATCAACTTGTGTGTTTTCAATGTGTTTTGATGGAGCTTGCAATTTGTTTGCCAAATTAACATTGATAAAATTATGCTTTCAACTAGTATTTATATATACAACGATCATCTCCTTCTGAATCAATCCATGAACCTGCAATAAGGAGATACCAGCAGAAAATAACCCTTTAGGTTTCTTGGTTTCCTTCTTTCATGTAAAAATAAAATCTTTGCTATGTTTTGTGGTTTTCTCCTTTCTAGTATGAGACCATTCATCCAAAAGTAGTTCTTCTATTTCATCAGCGCTACATAACTTCAGAAACTCCCTATCAAGTGATTACCACCACATAGGAGCCTCATTTCTCAAATAAGACCCTATTTTGTCCTTCCAACACCCTGGATGGTCCAAATTATGATATGCTATAAAAATTTCAATAAAAGTCCAATCATAATCTCCTTTAAAAAACTTATTGTTATAAGCCATGAAGAGGGTTTGTAATACAAATTACTTACTTGGCGAAAATTTGAAATGGCCACAATTTAATCAATATTGCTCAGAATCCCTATATGACCTTTTTTTGGAAATGGAACAAGCATTTTGGATCTTCCCATGATATAGAAATCCTGATCTAGGCACTAGAATTTCAGAGTCTTGCTGCAACTGTCTCACTGTCACCAAAAACTTTCTAAAAAAAGAGCTGATTTTAAATCAGCGATATCTCCGTCATCTGGACTCTGATTCAACTGATTGTTTTTTTGAACTTGGGTATTTTTTCACAAACAATCAATATCTACAATTAGACCCTACATTTTTGCACTAGAACGTACAAATCCACTCCACAAACTTGCCGCCCCAAAAAATGTCTACAACCCCACTGATTTTTAAATCAGCAATATCTTCCTCATCCAGACTCCGATTCGGCCGATTTTTTTTTAAATTGAGTATTTTTTCGCCAGAAACTTAGATCTGCAATTAGATTCTATAGATTTTTCACCAGAATGTACAAATCTGATCTGAAAACTCGTATCCCAGAAAAATGTCTACAACACAGCTGATTTTTTTAAATCAACGATATCTCCCTTATCTGGACTCCGATTCGGTTGATTTGTTTTTTCAAATTGGGTATTTTTTCACCAAAAACATAGATCCTTGTTATATTCTATAGATGTTGCACCAAAATGTACAAATCTAATCTGCAAACTTGCTGCCCAGAAAATTCCTTCAAAAATAAAGAAAATATTCTCCACTTTGCCCAAGAAAGTGCTTTGATACCACTTGTTATAGATATGATATGAAAATATATGAAAATACAAATATACCCAAGAAATAACAAAATCTGAATATAGAAATGCTTCACTTTATTCATCAAATCCTTAAGGTAGAGCAACACCATACATTCACTCTTTAAGGAAGGAGAACACTCCACAAGACATATGCCTCTTCATACAATATTCCTTGACATCTCTTAATGGGGAGTCTCTAGCCTCTATATAGGCCTCATACATACAATACCATGGGTCATTACCATGGTTCCCTCAATACCATCTATCTAATACCATGGGCTTATTACATTATTACTAACTGCTTGTGTTCCCTTACATGATATGGGTTAACCACCTTATTTATTACTATTGCCCACCCCATTGTTACATTATTCCCTTGGGTTCCTCCCTTTGTACCCGATATTATCCCCCATAGGTATACTGCAATGGTTGTGTCCATGCCATGATTCATGTATCATTTGACAGAGATCTCAGTTTATGTATATACATATGTACTTGCTTGCAGGTTTTCCAATGATAGAATAGTTTCTCACACTAATTTATGAAGCACTTCATCCCACTCAGACTCGGCCTTTATGCTTTAGGGGGCATCTGTTACACAACATTTTGTCATTGTCCTTGTACTCCCTGTTCCTTGATCTTGGAGGGCCTCTATAGTGAACCCCGCATGCTTTGCCTTCATGAATAAAATCCCATTATGTCCCTCTTCATGAGTAGATCATTTCCCTTTTGTACCATTTCCCTTCAAACTTTTGTTTTGCCCAATTTACAAGGCTGGCACTAATGGCCTTTATCTCCCCCGCACCAATGTGCAGAGATTAGCACTATTCCCTATGCCGACTGGTGCAACTGAGTTGTGTTCCAGTCAGGCTATTCCTGTTATGGGAAGTTTTTTAAATTTGAGTCGAAGCTTCTAGCTCTAGAAGCTTCATAACGGAATTCTGGTAAATGGTTTGGCTGGATGGGGTCAATGATGAGAATTTTGTCTCCTTTCCCCTATAATCATGGAACTACCTCAAGAGGTAAGTCCTTATCCCATGAGAAGAGGATCCATCTCCCATCCATATTTCCTATATAAACCTCCCTTCTTTCAAAGCATAAGCTAGTTAGAGTTTTGGCTGAGTGTGAGTATACTATTTTGGATTATAAAAGCAACCTATTACTAGTTGTAGCCTTCTAGTTGTGTGAGGGAGAAGTGTTCTTGGTTTTGAGTGAAGCCTAAAGGGAAGATCCTTTGAACTATTGTTGTTTAAAGCCATCATGGAGTGCTAGAAGAAGTGTGTGGGAACCCGCTCTTGTCAGAGGAAGATTGTAGCATCAAGACAAATGGTTGAAATCTCTCTTTGATATTAATATGTGCAACTATTGATTGATTTCCTACATGGTTTGTAATATTACATACCCATGTCTTAATGCTTCTTGACTCATTAAGTAGGTTGAATTGCAATTTGTCTATTATCATGTTTCAGTGCTGTTGTTGTTTACTTCTTTCAGGAGCTTGAAGAAGGAAGAAAGAGATTGTCGGAGTGAGAAAGTGAGGACATCATCAAGCAGGATAAGTGACCAAGAGGTAGGCCCTCTTGATTAATTCTAACCTAACGAAATCTTCTATAGAATGTATCTATTGTGGCCAGACCTATTATCGGGCTAGAGGAATTCGTTCATGTCTGCGCTTATAATTTTACTTCACCACAAACCCTAGTACCATTCTTTTCAAACACCATACTTGTTCCCTTCAAATTGATTATCTCATTCATATCAAAATCCCGATCAATTCCAAGTTATGTTGGATATGGATTGATGTCATCCACAACTCAATAAATTCAAAGTCTGCTACTATGCTTGCTCCTTCAATATCCATAACAACTCCATGCAATTGACCCATCGGGATGATCTTCTTTTGATTGGCCATGCACAGCTGAATTGGTAACCATTGCAACTTGGGTTTTCCCATTCACTACCAACTTTTCTTCGGCAATAAATTCATAGCAGATCCCAAACAAAGAATTACCTTTTCCATTTCGAATTAACTGATCTACGTAATTAATCACATCTCTTGGCCAGTTCTTTTCTTATTTATGTTTAGCTTATTTATTAAGTGTTTTTTAGGCTGTTGATGTTCTTTACCAATGTAGTTATCAATTAGCTCTTGCAATATTTCTACTACTTTCTTATTTCTGAGAAATTTCATACATGTGTGCAAAAATGATTTCAGAATAGTTGGATCAGAATTCTCGATTGTGGTAGTGACTTCAAACTTATTCTTTCATGGCACTAATTGCGTCTGTGTCATTTATGTTGAATCTCCTAGGTCCATGGAACTCTTCTTTGCTTCGATGAAGGTTTCTTTCTCCCTCTACATATTGAACCCAATAATCTTCTGTTCTACCTTCCTAACCCATGAATCTGCCACATGCTTTTTACCCTATGCTTTATCTTCTCTTGTAGGTGCACCACTTCATGTCACTATATTAACCCTTTGATCCTCCTCGCGTAGTTTGGATCTCATCATTTGTAAATTCTTCGTAGGTTTTTTATTCTTTTTTTCCTACATCTTAGCAATTAAAATAGGGAAATCCTCTATTACATGGTCAAACTACCGACAACACTGACAAGAAGGGTAATTGGGGTTCTGAAAACCCCATGCAAAATGTCCATCTTCGTCACAGTTATAGCATATGATGTGACCCCGTCCTCAAGTAGCTTCCCCTCCATGACTATACCCTCGACCTTAAAATCCTCTGTAGGTTGTAGGTGAACTTATTTCGGGAAGCCTTCAGCTTCCATCTTATATTTCAGAGTTCAATCCATCATCAAATCATAGCTGTGACTATTCTTCTTTTGATGTCTTAGTATTCGACAAAAGTTACAAAATAATTGAAATGCACATATTTCTATAACAAATAACAATGAGCAGTCGGGTGTTTTCCTACAACTCAGAAAATACTACACCAGACACTCAGTCTGTTACTTGGTCCGACACTAGGCTCTGGCTTTAAAGTATTGGGACCTCTGAAAACCACATAATCATGATAAACAAAACACTAGTCCTTACAACGACACTCCACATTACACTTCGTACAACAAAATTTTTTGCACATCTCAGACCGAACTTCCTTTCCTTTCTTCACATCTTGCAGCTCCATATGTAACCTTGCTAATTGGAACTGTATCTACTAAACCCCTATGTGAGTATCCTTTACTAGTGAAGCTTCCAACTTCATCATGATTTCTAATGCTTTCACCTGCATCGAAATCTTTTTTAATGATAGTGGTAATCTCATATTTGGCAATAATGTAGCAATATACCACCCTTTGTGGTGTTCATCAGAAATCTGGAAGTTGACTTGTCCCAGTAAGAATTTTAACCTCTAATATACATCTGAGATAGTCTCATTGATTGATTGCTTAATTTATTTTATTTTGTAATGCATTGTCACTGTGATTTGGGCTTCTTGAACTCTGCGTTCAATGCCCTCTTTGTCTCACCTAGTGAAGTAACTAGGTGAATGATGAGCGTAGGTATTGCAAAAATAATAATGCAACTCCCAGTGCTACCATCTTTACTTATCAACCTGGGGTTCATACAAACTTGGAGGTGACAGTGCTATATGCACAAGTAGAAGTAAAAGTCTTTCCCGTTGTCACTGTTTATCTGGCAAGAGACCCCACAGGTTCCAAGCCAAAATTCTATAGGGTAAGAAGAAGCTCAATTCTTTTATGGAAGGAGAGAAAACCTATTCTAAGAGAGAGCTGCTCTACTGCAGTAATGACACAAACAATATGAAATGATAAACTAACACCATAACATAACTAACCAATCAAATAGTTATGCTAAGTAGAATTTCTAAATTAACACTAACCTAATGCTAATTATGTAAGTTGTAGAATCAAAGAGCATCAAAAGTAGACTAAGGTGTAACAAAGAAACTTAGGCTAAATTGGGTTTCAAGTGAAAAAATCAATCAAAGTTCAAAATCAGTGAAAGGAGGACATGGGGGAGAAATAGTACATAAGAACCATTGGATCAGTCAGGTGAAAGGCAGATGAATGGAAGAGATTGGATTGTAGGAGGTTACGTACAGAGATGGGTGAACATGGTTAAATAATAGGATAAATGGTGGAGATATTATCATGAATGCTTAAGTGAATGGGTGGATGAACAAGGGAACAAAGCAAATGAACGACAAAGATCATGTCGTGAGGGATTAGGTGAGTGGATGGACAAACAAGGTTAATATGAGATGAATGGACATGATCTAATCACACGGGTGACGTCAAGAGATGGACGGATGAAGCTAAAAGGAGTGATGAATGGCTAAGATCTTATTGCGTACGTGAATTCAAGAGATGGATGACAGAGATTAGATCGCGGGCAAAAGAAATGTGTGGAAATGGTGGAGCAAGTTTAGAGGGTGGTAAGCTATATTTCACGTGTCCTCAAAGATGTAAGATGTTTTCTAAAATTTCATGCGATTAGCCTAAATGGTGACACGTAGCATGGAGAAAACACTTTTCTTGCATGCTCTTGGGTAGATAACAGTTGGACAGAAATCTGCGCGAGATTGCATGATAGCCATTAGATCAGGCGGGGCTGATCAATGGTGGAGATCGGCCAAGCTAGTTAGCGATCGGGTGAAGTGACAGTCATCGGATCAAGCAAGGAAGATCTACAATGGGGACTTAAATTTCATAAAGTAAGTGGTGGACTCCATGCGAGGCGGCAGTTGGAGAAAATAGTGAATCTGACAATGATTGTGAAGGTTTGTTGGTGATCGGATGATGATAAAGTGATGTATGAAGAACATGTTGGAGGCAGCTTCAAATGAAAATGACAGCGAAAACCAGTGTGGGTGAATAGATAACTAAATTAAATAGCGAACTCCATATCCCTTGTGTTATCACTTAAGAAACATTTCTAAATTCTGAAGATTAGTTTAGCTCCAAAGGATTGATGTTAGTCTTGGTTTAGTCTTTCCATGGTTTGTTTTAGAGTCTAAGATCTAAAAGAGAGTATTTTTGGTATTGTTAAATAAGGTCAACACTCTGTTTTTTCCTATCACTGGTCCCACATCACACATAAATTTCCATGTGTCAAACTTGTGTCAAGGTTTTCATGCACTACGGAACTGCCTAGGAGTTTTCATAGCGCAAACACCAGTCTAGGAGGTTTCGTAGTGCAAAACCCAGAATTTGCACTGGCTGTGCTATGAAATCGGGGATTCGTGCAAATTCATGTCGAATCTCACCCAACTTTCCAATCTATCAGAATCCATTAGTCTTATGTCATCAACTATCAGTCCATACACCATGCCTATCACATGCAATGACCCATTCTCATCATTAGGTTTGTTAGGTGTCTTGGTACGCTCAAGTTTCAAATTTTAGAAAAGGGTACAAGTGTGTTCATATATGATTATGTTTGGGTTCATGCATGAGAATCAAATTGACAGGAATTTAATCATAATTTTCTGAAGTTCAAGCGAGGCAGCTTCCTTTTCCATTTCAAGAGAGGCAGAGATCGAGATTAAGATGGTGCAAGCTCCTTCAATTTTCAATTTGCAGGAAATCTATGGAGATGTATACAGAAAAGAAGGATCATAGGTCAGGCAGATGTCTAAGGAATGAGCCTGAAGATTTAGATGTTCTCCTAAAGAACAGTGAAGTTGAACAGGCTTTCAAACAGGTTGGATATTGGAGATTTTGTGAAAAACATCAAGGAGGCCACATGCAAGTCACCAAATAATTTTCTCTCAATTTTACAGGATTGAATTCGAAGGTTGGAGTGCTTGAATTACCAATCTCTCTAGATGTCATATCTGCAGTCACTGAAATTCCAAGGGGACAGGAGAGGTGGTTCAAAAACTTCAAGTTTGATATGAATCCTTGAAAGGAATTCTTAAAGCTATAGTTCATTGATTCAGACTTAAATAAGTCAATTCTCAGGAGCTTTTTCAAAGCTTCATATGATACTTTGCTTACCTGCATACAGAGATACTTTACCTATGAGGGGAGGTGTCATAAGGTGTATTCCTATCACTTTAAAATTTTGCTTCATTTCACTGGAAAGATATCTCTATATTTGCCTTTCTATCTATTTCGTAGCCTAGGAAAAATGTGTGACAAGGTTCAGTTGAATAAGGAAGCCTATGAGACCTCATTGTTTCATCATAGTTTAGTCAAATTGATTGTTTTTCATGAGCTCCAGAAAATAGATAAGGAGTGGTCCATTTTCTTGTTTATGTCTAGCTTCAAGAATGAAACTAGTCTCAGCCCTCAGGCTACGAGGATTTCTTCACCAACAGCTAGTCACTGTGAAGAAACAAGATCAAGAAGATTCGTGAAATTGAAAGCTAGAAAGCAGGTGAAGGAGCCCACAAGACCACTATTAATTCAAGGCACACCCCAACAATCACAAAAAGGAAAGTTTAGATCAAAGAAGGTGTACAACAATAATCCACAGGTGAAACGGTCCAAAGAAGAGTAACTAGGAGCCAGCTAGCTAGAGAAAAAGGTAAGGCAATGATTACTGAGGGGATTCCAGCTTCAAAAGGAAGTTTGAATGATTTGCTGCAAGCTATTGACATTGAAGAATCTCCTCTGGTATGAGCAAACTTAATGGAAGCAAGTAAAGGCAAAACCAAAAAATCCAAAACCTCTAAAAAGCTCAAATTTCATGATCAGGCTTTTGAATTTGTTTTTAAGCCAAGAAGACCCGTGACCAAGCATTCAAAGGAGATACAAGAGGAACATCTAGAAGCAAGTGAGATAGGGGAGGTAGAAAAATTACATGAAGGACCTGTGGTTCCACCAGAATCATCATCACAACTACACAAAAACGACAGAGGTAAAGCAGTTATCTCTCAACAAGAGGAATGTAGTTCTGAAGAGTTGGAAAGGAAACTGAAGCTGGCAAATCTTGAAATTGCCAAACTAAGAAAAACCTCAAGGAACATGCAATCAAGGAAGCTTATTTTAATAAAATGGAGGATCTGTGGGAATATAAAACAATTTCAATACCCGAAGTGGTTAGCTGTAATGCTCAATATTTCACTTGGACAATCCCTGCCATAAAAGAAGCAAGATACATCAAAAAGGTCAATGCAAAGTCAAGAGCTCGAATTTGAATTATAAAGAGGAAAATTGAAGATCTGAAGATACAGCTAAAACAGCCTGAAGGAAATCCTTAGCTAAGAAAAACTACATAGCAAGTAAGGATAAATCCTAAATTTTGATGTAGACCACCTTTTGAAGAATGGTATCAGTTTATTCAGTTTTGAACAACTTCATGACATATGCGAGAGCCATTTCAAAGGAAATAAAACTCAAAGAAGTTAAATTTTGGCATAAAGCTGTGTTTTTGAAATCACACAACAGTTTCATAGTGTGCTACGAAACTGATGTAGGTGATCCCTAATGCACAACATTTTCGTAGCACGCTACGAAACTACTATAGTTGCATATAATGGTTTTGTGGGCCAATTTTGAGAATAAAAAGGAAATCTTCTTGAATATGGGTATTTAAAAAGGATTACTTACAGGGTATAAACATCAAGCAAGGGAAGAACAAGGACAAGAAAGACATTCATGTACTCCAAGATTTATGTTATGAAATTGGTCATTATTTCGTAGCTAGAACTGTTCATGATGCTTCACGTAGCATTAAAGAAGTTTCTTTTGTCTTACAACATGTATGGGTGCAAGGTTTATAGCGTATGGAAAATCAGCTAATCCAATGCATTTCATGTAATTAAGAGGAACATCAGGGATAATAAAATTCGAAGATCCTTTTGGAGACCAAAAGCAAAAAATAGGAACAGCTTCCTAAAATCCAAGAACAGTCAATAGATAAGGCATCAAGGGTCAGCAGGGTGTTTGAAGTCACTACCAAAACCAAACTGAAGAAGGCCACTTGTTAGAGAACGAGTTTGTACTACAATCAATGCTACTACTAACATAATGAGGAGTTACACTCGTAAATGTTTTAGGTCTCTAGAACTGCCAATTAATAGTCAATTATATTAAATATTTGGTTTTAAGTGTCAATAGGTGTCAAATTAGGAGCAATTAGAATTCCCATCATGCTGGAGGAAGGAATCTAAGTCATGTAATGAAATCTATATATGGGAGGAAATCTAATGTATCAGGGTTGGAATTTTTTGTAAAGAACTCTCATATTGTGCTTTTGTGTAAGACTATGTTTTAAGTAATACAATATTTGGCTTTGCTTCTTAGGAATAAGAAGGAATGCAATGTTCAAAATGTCTAGTGGTTGTCCTCTCTTCATTATCTACAGTGGTATAAATGTATGATTACTTAGAAATCCCTGAATGTGCTCTAACTTCCTTCATACACTTGTAAATTGTGTTTCCCTTTACGCTTCTGATGTACTCTCCATGTGTTGAATTCTAGATGCCCTGACTTCCATGTAAAGCTAACATTATTGTCATACTTAAACGTTTTTGATTCCATAAGCCCAATGAATATTTTCTAATTGCGTTTCAACCATTTACACTTCTTCATTTGTATCATAGAGTTAGCCATCTAATTCATTATCAAAATCTTTAATCTAGTGAGAGAGCCCTGTCAGGTTGAGAAGGCTAAGCGTTATATACCTAAGGGGGATAATATGGGGTACAAAGGGAGGTACCCAAGGGAATAATGTAATAATGCGATGGGTCATAATAATAAATAAGTTGGTTAACCCGTATCATGTAAGGGACCACAAGCAGTTAGTGATAATCTAATGGTCCCACAGTATTAGATAGATGGTATTTAGGGAACTATGGTAATGACCCATACCATTGTATGTATGAGGGCTATATAGAGGCTAGAGACTCCACATTGACAGATGTGAAGGATTATTGTATGAACATGCATATGGCTTGTGGACTGTTCTCCTTCCTTAAGAATTGAATGTATGGTGTTGCCCTACCTTAAGGGTTTTGATCGATAAAGAAGAATTCCTATTCTATATTCATATATTGTTATTTATTGGGTTATTTATATTATCATATATTTTTAGGTTAGTTATATAACAAGTGGTATCAGATCGGATGGGTCATAGTAATAAATAAGGTGGTTAACCCGTATCATGTAAGGGACCACAAGTAGTTAGTAATAATGTACTCGGCCCATGGTATTAGATAGATGGTATTGAGGGGACCATGGTAATGACCCATGGTATTATATGTATGACGCCTATATAGAGGCTAGAGACTCCACATTGAGAGATGTGAAGGATTATTGTATGAACAGGCATATGGCTTATGGAGTGTTCTCCTTCCTTAAGGAGTGAATGTATGGTGTTGCCCTAACTTAAGGGTTTTGATCAATAAAGTGAATCATTTCTATTCTATATTTAGATCTTGTTATTTATTGGGTTATTTTTATTATCATATATTTTTGGGTCAGATCTATAACAAGTGGTGTCATAGCACTTTCTTGGGCAAAAGTGGAGAATTTTTTTAATTTTTTGCAGGAAATTTTTGGGATGGCAAGTTTGCAGATTCGATCTGTACACTTTAGGAAAAAACATGAAAAATCTAATTGTAGAACTGGATTCTTTGTGAAAAAATAACTGATTTCAAAAAAAAAATCGCCCGAATTGGAGTCCGGATAAAGGAGATATCGCTGATCAAAAAATCAGTGGTGTTGCAGACATTTTGTCAGGACAGTGAGTTTGCGGCGCAGATCTAGATGTTTTGGTGCAAAATCTACAAAATCTAATTGTAGATTTGGATTGTTAGTGAAAAATTTCACAATTTCAAAAAAGAAAAAAAACAGTCGAATCGGAGTCTGGATGAGGGAGATATCGCTGATTTTAAATCAGCTCTTTTTTCAAAAATTTTGGTGACAACAGGAGAGTTGCAACACGGATCTGAAATTCTAGTGCCTAGATCAAGATTTCTATCACATGGGCAGATGCAGAATGGTTGTTCCATTTCTGAAAACAGGTCATAATAGAGATTGTGAGCAATATTGATAGAATTGTGGCCATTTCAAATATTCGCCAAGTAAGCGATTTGTTTTAAAAAAACCCTCTTCATGGCTTATAACAGTAAGTTTTTTAAAGGAAAATATGATTGGTCTTCTATTGAAAATTTTATAGCATATCATAAGTTGGACTGTCCAGGGTGTTGGAAAGGACAAAATAGGGTCTTATTTGAAAAATGAGGCCTATATATGGTGGCAATCACTTGACAGTGAGTTTCTGAAGTTATGTAGTGCTGATGAAATAGAAGAACTACTTTTGGACGAATGGTCTCATTCTAGAAAGGAGGAAACTGGAAAACCTAGCAAAGATTTTATTTTTACACGAAAGAAGGAAACCAAGAAACCTAAAGGGTTATTTTTTGTTGGTATCTCCTTATTACAGGTTCATGGATTGATTCAAAATGAGAAGATCATTGTTTCTATAAATCCTAGTGGCAAGCATAATTCTATCAATGTTAATTTGGCAAAAAAATTGCAAGTTCAACAAAACACATTGAAAACACACAGGTGGATGATGAGGATGTTCAAGTGTATAAGGATTTCAAGATTTCTATGCATAAGTATGTGTTGCATGGTGATTTTTATACTTCAGAGATGGATAATATGGATGTTGTTTTGGGATATCCTTGGATGGAATCTGTGGGTACTATCAATATTAATTGGTAGAAGAAATTCCTGAAGCTCTCGTATAAAAAGAAGAAAATTACATTACAAGATATTTCCATCAATAAATAGGTAAAGTACATGGAGGCTGAAGCAGAAGATGTTCCAAGGACATCCATATTAGATGATGAGCCAGTGATGATCAATAATCAAACACAAACAGAGGCTGAAGCAAAAAAGGTTACAGGTATTGATACATCAGATGAGGGCTCAGTGGTTGAAGTAATATTGGAAGATAAGACACCACAGCAAGCACCCCAACATGCACCAGATAACAGTCAGGCTCTAGTAAAGGGTGAATTAAAGAAAAAGACACCATGGGTTAAAACTTCAACATATCATCACCCACATCACCCCACAAGACAACAACCAACAAGATGGCAACAAATTAGCCACAAGGACAACAACCCCCACATGACAGATACAGCGGATCGAAGATCCACCTACTACACATCAACACAGAAGAGCTGCCACGGTCAACTTCCATCTCAAGCAAGTGAGGCACCGACGAGATCGAGGGTTCACCTTTCTCTTGGATGGTTAGATGCACGTGCATGGTACCAATGGACTACTCTTTTGAGTAGATCTTATTATTTATGTTCTTCCCATGTTTCGAGGACGAAACATATTAAGAGGGGTGGAATGTTATATACCTATGGGGCATAATATGGGGTACAAAGGGAGGTACGCAAGGGAATAATGTAATAATGGGATGTGTCATAGTAATAAATAAGGTGGTTAACCCATATCATGTAAGGGACCACAAGTAGTTAGTAATAATGTAATGAGCCCATGGTATTAGATAGATGGTATTGAGGGAACCATGGTAACGACCCATGGTATTGTATGAATGAGGCCTATATAGAGGCTAGAGACTCCACATTGAGAAATGTGAAGGATTATTGTATGAACAGGCATATGGCTTGTGGAGTGTTCTCCTTCCTTAAGGAGTGAATGTATGGTGTTGCCCTACCTTAAGGGTTTTGACCAATAAAGAAACATTTCCATTCTATATTCAGATCTTGTTATTTATTGGGTTATTTCTATTATCATATATTTTTGGGTCAGATCTATAACACTAAGCCTCAACCAAAAGTTGGTTTGAAATAGTTACTCAAGGTCTACTTGATCAGCAGCTTGTCAGGGTTAGGTTTTGTGATAACACCATGCAAGAACCAGAGACCTGTGTTTTTGGGACTATTAAAGGGTCCCTTCCTCAAGTCATGGTCCTAGAGGGAGGAGATGAGACCGAGACACCTGTGCACAAACTAATAGTGATATTTTTCCTGTAACTAACATGTGAACTAAAGGCATAAATGAAAGTAAACTATAACAAATGTAGCAACTGAAGTAGATGAACAGGAAAACCATGCATGATGTACGCTATATTGTTGTAATGAAAGTGAAACTACTTAAGCAAATAAACAGTGAAAACCATAAGGCCATTTAAGAAAATGAA
>APFE031576737.1:9845-53247 GCA_000404065.3 Pinus taeda
AAGTGTCGGTAACACCGAGGAGAGAATGAACTGTCGGATCACTACATATCGTGACCGTCAGATTGTAAGTTACAAAAGTACATAGTAAAGAAACACACTTTACCTAACTCTATACTAGACCAAGTTATACTTAACTATTTCCTATGTGTCGGAATATATTTCCTATGTGTCGGAATATCCTAACACCAGATTCTTCACTACCTCTGATGAAATGTGGTTCTTTTGGCTCCCACAGTCGACGATGAACTATAGCGGAGAACCCTTCACCCACATCTGTGAGTGAAAGAGGTGTTCCCCCTCCTTTGGATATTCAAGCTCATTCTTCTAGATCTTGGTGGTGTCCATGGTGGCATTGGGCTCTGGATCAATGATCTACTTCAATTTGTTATTCCCCTTGTTGGGTTTTGACTCAGGGTTTGAACTACATCTCATTCGGAAGCCTTCATCTCGGCCACTAGTGACTACTTGGCCCGAAACTCACTTGTGTTGTGAGTGGAGCTCTTATGGAACTCACACCATTTTCCCGTGTCCTTCTTTGGACTTGTGGTGTTATTCTTTGCTTGCGGCGTCAGCGAGTTGTCCTAGGTCGCCCCCCCTTGGCTTTGCCTTTTTCTCTGCAATTTGGAGATGCCTTTCCTTTACTTCGGATTTGCAGATCCAGAGTCTCGTTTCTTCTGTTTAAACTTCTGCTCAATATTAACATCATATTGATACGTCATGTTGAGCGAAGAGATATCCAGGAACTCCATCTCATCCTGGATGTACATGTGTAGGCATCTACGGTTCTTAAGTACTAAATTTCGTTCAGAATCCTTAATACCCAACTTCATGCAAAGAGTATGAAAAACATTGATAAACTGTGGCACGTCTTTGTCCCTTCCCCGTCGTTGTCTAGTCCACTTTATGTATTTACCCTAATAGCTCTCGATAAGGTACTGCTTCTCCTTGATGATTTATCAGAACGAATTTCAAGTGGGTACAACTGAAAATAGGTTTCACACTAATCCTTGAAGTGGGGGGCAGTTTTAAGAAGTGCAAAAATAATTTTTTCCCTATTGGAAATATCATGAATAGAAAAATACCCTTCTAGTAGATTTAACCATTTATCTACGATGTCTATATCTATCTGACCTTCAAATATGGGGATGTCAAAGTTTATTTGTACCTTAAAGGGTATGCCACTTCCATAGTAGCTGCTAGAAGAAGATGTGTCGCCTTTGAGTAGCCACTGAAGGATTTGGGAAAAGTTGTCCATAATTATGTTCCTCTGCCGCTTGAGGGCTTCTTAGAGCAAGATTTTGAAAGGATATCCTACCCCCTCGTCCTTCTTCTCTTCTGTCATGGGAGGTTTTCAGGATTTGCAAGGCTGGTCTTGCAAATGTTCAACCAATTTGAGCCCTAACTCCTTATATCCTAACCTTGTTGGGGACATGCAAATAAAAACAAAGAAAGAGTAGACCACTCTGATACCATTGATTTGAACTTAAACAAGAATGAAACAAATTACAGATATAGCCATAAATATTGAGATGCAGTAGAAATAACACTTCCTTTCATGAATATCAAATATTGAAATATGCTTACAAACAAAATGTAAATAAAAATAGCTCGGGCGATGGTAACTTATATCTAACAAGAGAGGTAGCGTCTACATGCCTCTGAAATGTGTTACAATGAGGCTTAAGGGCCTATTTATTATTGAACAACAAGTGAAACCCGGGGGTGCGGCGGCAGTGAGGGGAATGGGGGGTAAATTTTGGCAACAATGATGACTATGTGTTCTTTGTATTGATCCCCATGGATCTTTTTATCGAGGTAATCATCAATTGGATTCACTACCTGCTTATGTAGCATCCAATTTTCTTCATTTTCCCTACATTAGTATTCCTTAAATGTCATCTCTTTCTTTTCTTTATCATGGTAACTTGTAGTTATATTTATAGCCTTTGAAGGCAATAGTTGCTAAATATGTATCTTCAACACGTACATGCAAATTACTTTAGGAGTGTTTACTAGCTAAATTCATATATCTTTCTCACTCCAACAATCATTTCATGTATTCCTTTACCAATGCCCAACTATTCACTTTTCCTCATCTTAGGTTTACAATGATTTCCTTACTCACGAGAAGTTCAATATTTAATGTGTTTTGCTTTTCTTCCAAAATCCATTCTTAGGTTTTTTCCTTTGCTAAACAAGACTCCATGCATAATGGAGAGACCTCTAATATGAGAGGATTGTAGTATTTTAATCTTAGTCTATTATCATATTATCCTCAACCCTATTTATTACCCCTTTACACTCTAAATTTGTCATTTTGTGTTTCATTAGGGAAATTTTGAGGTCTAAAATTGGTCTCCTAAAGAAAATCATAAAATAATAGTTAAAGTAATAATAAGGAAATTAGAGGATTCAAATGTCATTATTTCTCTGAGAGCTCAGACTCAGATAAGGAACATCTGAGGAAAAGAACATACAACCAACTAATCATTGTAATGTCCACTCCTGATCAAGAAGGATGGTGAAAAGAAGAGAAGGAAAAGGGTAGAAAAGGGTGACTAAGCATATTTTCTTAGTCCCATTCTCTCCTATCTGTTTGGTTTAGTTTTTTTGGGTGCCAACTTTTGACTCGCATTGTTTTGAAAGATTCATGTAACCTTAATTTTTAATTTTTTGTTTTTATTTTTTCTTTGGGCCTCGATTAAAAGGCTGAGCTAAAGGAATGGCTTTAGACATGTGCAAAATGCGATTTTTTTTCCCTTGATTATCAGGTTGAATAAAATTATGTTTTTTTCGATAAAAGTTTTAAAAAAAATTGACTAAAAAAAACCATATATATTTTTTTTTTTTTTGCTTATCTACTCAAACATAAGTGTAGAAACATGTTATTTTCATGTGTTTTATATATAATAGATACTTGTTGGATATACAATTTAATTCTATATCCATCTAAGTGCCTACACTTAACATTCAAAGTTTAACTTAACATTTAAGTAAACTTTGAAAGAAAAAAATCAACTATAAAATTAAAAGAAATAATTTTTTTTTCTCTTCCATTGTATTAACTGTAGAGAATAACATTATCATTTTAAATTTTATTGTTTTCTTTAAAATTAATTTTATTAATTATTTTTTATTTTGATCAAAATATGAAGTGATTTCTAATTTACCATAAACAATACAATATTATGGTACACTTTTAATGCTTACATCAACATAGACTTAAAATATATACAATTCCAACTTTTCAATTTAAAATACTCTAACCCTTATACAAACACAATAAATCGAAATTCAAATTTGAAATACTTGGCAATGAGAAAACATAAATCCTCATATTAAGATTATGATTTCGACTAATAACCTAAAAATTCTAACTATATCAAAAAGATGAGTTGAAATTCCATTATGAATATGGCAGATGAGTTGAAATTCCATTATGAATATGGCAATGAAGGTTGGCATGTTTGTTTATGGTTAGAGCTTGGAATATGGCAATGAAGGTTGGCATGTTTATTTATGGTTAGAGCTTGGAAAGTCTTCCAGCTCCATGGTTTTTGTTGTTCCCTCATCGTAGGAAGTAGTGTGAAAAAGGAGAAGCATAAATTCAAAGAATGAAAATGTGAATCACTTACCTGCCATCCAACCTAAATCAGCCTTTGAAGAAAAAAAAATATTCAGACTACCTCATTTTCAACGGGTATTGTGACTCCTAAGAAGTAATAAGACATTGTAAAACAATTCAATCACACTATCCATAGGACCCGGAAGGCAATAGTGCAAGCAGTCCTTCTGGTTGATGTGGCCATCTGGTCTCTTACTCAACATGGCATCTACGTCCATGTAAACGTAACCTGCATCCTCCACTATCTTTTTGGCTATACCATTTTGCCTCAAGAATTCATGCCAGTGCCACTTCCAATGATCTCCATCCAACTTTATCTCCTGCCGTTGTGAAATAGGTCCATGATAGGTACTGCAATTTATGTGCCCTTCATGCCAACAATAACAACTTCAACCTATCAATATAAAATAAAATATAACCTAAAAATTAACCTTACTGAACTCATCCTCAACTAATTGTGTAATAAAACTTTTGTTTCTATTTCTTGTGAAAAAAGCAATAAAGGAAAAAAATGGTATCATCAAGATTACCAGGCGGTGTGTTTCGGAATATTACGAGGAGATCTGGATGGAGAGCTTGAAGAACCGAGAAAGTTTGGCGAAGAGACTTCACATAGATTTCGTCTGCTTCATAATGGGCTCCTTTGTTGATCAGCAACAGCTTGATGTTCCAGTCTTTTAGGAGATGAAGCCAAGGCCATTCCAAGAAGTTCTTCCACGTATCGTTATTCACATGAGAGATAGCAGAAATTCTATCGTTTCTCACAAATCCAACTTTGAATCCTTTTCCTGCTCCCCCAAGAACATCACTGCACACTTCAAAACCCTCGCAAGTTCTGCAAGAAGAAGAAGAAGCCACCACCTGTTGCTTGCTGCCATTTTTCAAAAGATTGTTGAGCAGAGACCACTGCAGGAGATGATTTATGGAATCTCCAACCACCAAAACGTTCCCATTCGCTCCAATCAACCTGATTCATACATCATCATGACATTACCCAGTAGAAATCTCCAAGACCCAATAACATAGCAGAGCGATAGCTGTTTTAATATAAAGATTTCAGTTAATTTATTTTAAAAAATCTCAGACCTGGACCAAAAAAATGAGTACTAAACCCCAAATAAATACCTGCATAAGTCGTCTCTATTGAGCACAATTAATGGACAAAATACATACCTGCATAAGTCGTCTCTATTGAGCACAATTAATGGACAACTGTTGTTAGACCTCCATACCCATTTCAATTCTTCTCTGACCTGCTAAAGGTTTACGAGGAGATTGATTCTTAATGGTATATAAGAAAATTTGAAATCAGATTTGCTACCAATACAAAAATTAGCTTTAGATTACCTTCCAGTTTCCTCCCTGATCAGAAGAAGCCAGTATGTCTGCATATTCACCAACGGCGTTTCCTGGCACTGCAGAATGGCGGCCATCGCACTGACTGGCATATGGATCTCCTACCCAATTCCATGGAAGATGCCGCGGAGTTGAATTGTACACCCAACGCCCTGACTCACTTCACATTCATACGTTACTTTACAATCTCAGCGATACATTAGTAGCAACATTTACACTAATACAGTTTATTTTAAAAAACCACTCTAAATTATTAATAATTTTATTTTAAATAAATTTGTTTTTAATAAATTAAAAATAACACCAAAAAATGATTAATCAAACCCAAAAATAAAAATAAAAACCTAGATAAAAATCAAACTCTGCATTAACTGAATAATTAAATAAAAATTGAATACCACATTAACTGATTAATGTAATAATTATAAACCAGCAATCACATGAACGCAAAAATTAGATAGATATTTACATGAATGAGAAAGTAAAATATTCCAGAATCCACATAATTCAAAATCATAGGAGGTGGTTTTCTCCACGTATACATATTCCGAAGATGAGGCTAGCTAAAAGTCCCTGTGCTACTTTAACGTACTCATGTCCACTTATGCTTTCATCGTGATAAATTTCTTTATCGATTTTGACATACTTTTAAATTATAAATTAAAATAATAAAATTTTAAGTTACATAGATTTTATAAGTTGTTTATTTAAAATTTTGTTTTTACATACATTTTTAAACCAGAATTATAAATTTATATTTTTAAAATAATAAAATTTATATTTTTATAATAATTTAAAGTATAAAAATAAAATTATAAAATTAATAGCGCTGTTTAATTATTATAGGTTTGGGAGATTTTGCTGTGAAACAATTTTTAGTTAATACCATTAAAAAATATAGGTTTGCTTTCTCATTATGGGAAGTTTAATAGATAAAATTCTAAAATATTTTTAAAATATATAACTTTAAAATATATATCAAAGAGTTCCAAAACACATTACTAATATACTACAGCTAGATAATTATATTTAGAAATATATAATACTTTCGTAATATTTAATTTTTTGGGTTAAATTTAGTAAAAAAAAATTAAATAGTGTTAATTACATTATTCTGTTGGAGATAAAAAAGACTAAAGGAAGTGTAGGAGGAAAGAGTATGCAATATGCATTTTTTGTTCTTCCGTAAAAGTGGAAACAGAGCATTTTAGAATGTGAGGCTTTCAAAGACAACAAGGAAAGTTACATAGATATGACTGCAGCTAGCTCTTGGGACAATCTATTTAGCAAGGGGTTTGTTGAAAAGCTGGAGCATTTATTTTGAAACTTCACACAAAAAGGGTCCAATACATTAAGCAAATGAAAAAGCAATCTGTCCCATAACCTATATTTAGCCTCTGGATGTTAAAATTATTTATATCTTTCTTTCTTCTTTGTACATGGTATTAGCATTGAGTTTTTCTTTGACTGCTTATTAATTTATCTTTAACCAAAAATTTCTTCTGCTTATCCATAATTTAACATTATGAATTCAATTTTTGTTATTTTTATTATTATTTAAATTTATTTATTTGTAAAGTCATTTGTTGAAATCTTTTTTAGTAACTTCTATTTCTATTAATTACTAATTTTTTGTTTTTAGTTTATTATTTAATTTAATTTATTTATTTTTAATTTTTACTTTCCTTTTTCCTATTATTTCCAATAATTATAGTTTTTTTTCCAGTTTGACTTCATATATAATATATATATATATATATATATATATATATATATAAGTGTATATAAGTTAATATAAACCAATTAGTTAATTATATTTTTAAATTTTTGGTAATTACATTTAACAATCAAAAAAATTATTTTATTGTTTTATATTGTTATGAAATATTTGTCTTTATTATTTTTTAAGTTTAATTTTATTATTATTATTATTATTATTATCATCATCATCTAATTTTAAGGTTAAGGTTACACTAGACAGAGAGATACTTTACACTAGACAGAGAGATACTAGTTACTATACTTATTTTTAAAAGAGTTGTTTTTAAATATTTTGGACTTTCCTGTGTTATTTAAACTGGTTTTTTCACTGTATATCTTGATTTGTGTTATTTAAACTGGTTTTTTGACTGTATATATGGATTCAACACCTTGAAAAACCTCTAAGCACTTCCATTGTGCCAAACTTGTGATTTCTGAAAACCCACTAGAAAAACTTCCAAAAAATCACACTAAAACAACTAGATTTTTAAAGTGTTATAAGCTAACTGCATTTTGATTGGTTCCTAAAAAGGTTTACTTTTCAAACTTGTGATTTATGAAAACCAATTAGAAAAACTTCCAAAAAATCACACTAAAACAACTCTATTTTTAAAGTGTTATAAGCTAATTTCATTTTGATTGGTTCTTAAAAAGGTTTACCCAGCAAGCTTGTGAATTCTGAAAAACCTACTAGAAAAACTTCCAAAAGATCACACTAAAACAACTCAAGTGTTATAAACTAACTACATTTTGATTGGTTCATAAGAAGGTTTACCTTTCTGAAAGACCCACTAGAAAAACTTCCAAAAAATCACACAAACAACTCGATTTTTAAAGTGTTATAATCTAACTGCATTTTGATTGGTTCGTAAAATTCTACGAGGATAAACGGATTAAATTATATAAAGCTTATATCTTCGTATGTTTTCAGATGCAAATGGGAAACAATAGCGACCCTGAGAAAATTATCATCATCGATTTGAAAAAGGAGAAAGAGAATCCGGAGAAAACAAGAAGCATCTTGCACAGAGAAAAGCGTCCAAGAAAACTAGAAGCATCTTGAACAGAGAAAAGCGTCCAAGAAAACCAGAAGCATCTTGTAAAAAGAGGAACAAGAGAAGGAGATAGAATTGAACCTGAAGCAATCGAGGTAAGCCCTGAAGGATTCCACCGGTTTTCCTTTTAATGTCGTGCCCCGAATTCTTAGCAGTTTTCCGGCAGTTCTCTCGGAGTTGGCACGAATTTCTGAGAAATAAATATCCTGCACACGGCCACGATTAACGCCCACAGACATTCCCTGCGCATTCTCTTGTGCCTTAATATTACATTTTAATTTTAATGAAGCCTTTCCAGGCAACCCGACTACGGAATTGGCCTTCGCGTATAAGCTAGGGTCAAAATTTTCGTGCAAGAACAACCAAGTGCTCCCAGTAAATAGGATCCCTAATAAAAATGTGAATGCAACCAGGGGCTTAGTGCTGGATGCAACATCGGCCATCGACTTCTTGTGACGCCTGGCACTGGGATCCATATTTTAGTTTGATCTTTATCCCAATTAATTCTTGATGACTCCACATCAAACTTCCAAGAAACTTGCGACACATCGGGGCCTGCTATCAGCGCTAAATTCCGCCTCGATATCGATCTTCAGCGAGAGATATAGAATGGAGGCTTATTCCGTGGCCCTATTTCAACCGCAACAAATTTTGCCTCTTTCTTGACCACAAATTTGCGCAGGATTTCCGTGCGATAAGGCATTCATTGTCGCTTCTTTGGACCACAATTTTGTGAAGGATTTTCCTGCGATAAGGCCTGTTCCTTTGGCCTTTTCATATCAAAATTTTGTCTATGGAGGGAAATTCTCTGAATTACCATTACAGTTTTGATCGTCATAAATTACAACTAAAAATAAAAATTAGAACATTCCCAATCATAATTTCAACCATCTAAAAATAAAAATTAGAACATTCCAATCATAATTTCCCATTAAATTCTCTGCAACATGAACCTGAAGAGCATTATTCTTGAAGGCGCGATTACTAGTGTGACATCTTTTTAGAACATTCCAATCATAATTTCCCATTAAATTCTCTGCAACATGAACCTGAAGAGCATTATTCTTGAAGGCGGGATTACTAGTGTGACATCTTTGACACGAGGCCGAGCCTTTAAAGCGAAATACTCTGCTTCATTGTGTAGTGATCGGCCTTCGACATTATGAATTGGAATCAGAAATATGTATAAATAAATCTCCCGTGAAAATTTGGAGCAATATTGATCACTGCACTGATTTGAAATTTGAATGGACACAATATTTTTATTACATCCCCCTCCGATAATGGCCCACACATTCCTCTTTAAAGGTAGAGAATATGACATACTCCCTTGGAATTGGAAAGGTATGTTGCACTGTCTTTTGTTTTAATTTTTAATTTGTTTTTAGTTATACGAAGAAAATATTAATATAAAATATATTGTGTGTGGGGTTAAAAATTATAAATATTAAATAAATTATAATTTTATTTATTTATTTCTTCTTATTATTATTAGATTTATATAGAGTTATTTAATTAAATCACTTTTTATGATCAATAAACCAAAGTTTTCTGGGCATATTACTATTATACTTGCCATAGCTCATCCAATTTTGCTTCGACTACTTTTTAGTTTGTTTTTGACAAAATTTCCGAATTTATCTATTATTTGATATTGGGAATTCAAAATTTTACTATTAAAATTTATTTATTTGTTAAAGTGATTGGTTGAGGTCATATTATGGGTTGTTTAATAACTTCCATTTCTATTTGTTACTAATTTTTTGTTTTTTGTTTTATTTCCTTTTTATTTAACTTTCCTATTTTTATTTTTTTTATTTTTCTATTATTCCCTCTTTCATAAGTTTTACTTTTTTCCTACATATATATAGTGCATATATGTTAATATAAATAATATTAGTTAATCATATTTCTTAAATTTTTTGTGATGGCTTTAACCTCTGAGGGGGTAGCTACCTGCCCTCTATCAAAACATTCTTGTCAACTTCCTCGAATATAGCGTTTACAGACAGTATTACTCTGACTTTTAACTATTACAAAAAATCCATAGAACTGCTGATATCTTTCTTGTTTGATTCTTGCCAAAATTTCTGAGCAAATATCTTCTAAAGACAGACATATACAGCCACCTGGGCTTACAACGACACTTGGACATAGACAAACTTAGACATACAACTGGACTAAGATAAAACATGAAAACATACACCTGGGCATAGTTTCCACAGTAAGGCGCCTGGATGCAAAACTGAGCAAAAATGTTGAGCATACTGAAGATCTCTGGAAGTCGAAGCGGGCTCATTCCTTCGGAGGCAGGCCGAATTCTTCATCTGGAGTCAAGTTGACCCATTCCACCATAACATTATCCTCGACGTCAGTAGCGCTTCTGCCTGGTGGGAGAACCAGGTGAAGAATGTTTCGAAAACGCTCTGGCTCGCGGTTGATGACAGGCTCCTGTGCAGGCGGAGTTGGGTTCTCCGTTTCCTTCTGTGCAAGAATCTCCTTTTCCTTCTGATCCAAGACATTGAGGACCGCTCCCATAGGGCTTCCTGGGCTGGAGCTAGTCGCTTGGACATTCGAAGGCTCAGAGGAAGAATTGTCTGATGTATTTTGCTCCTCTTCCTCTTCAAAGATCACCGTAACTAGAGCAGAAATTAGAGGCTTATTGAGCCTACTTTTAAACTGGAAGCGTGCTGAGTGGAAGGAGTTATTCAGGGAAGTGCCTGAACTATTCGAGGCTGGGGATGAGGGAGCAGCTGGGGCGATGGATGGGCCCGAATTGTCTGAAGGCGGAGAGGGAGGCGGAACCATGGATATGGGAGCGATGGAATGCGGAATTGAGCCACCTCTGCTACAAGATCCTCCCCTGGATCCGGTGTTGCTACCTCTGCGTGGAGTGCCTCTAAGACGCGACATTTTCATAATAAGGAGCAGGTCGAAGAACCATAGGTGAGAAGAACGATAAGGCAAATTGAGCGCAGGCAGATTAAGCCGGTTAACCCACCCTATCCTTGACGTATTAGAAGGATAATTCACTGTGGAAAGCGAAAGGGGCGCATGAGCATGGGCGGAACCAGGCTGAGCTCTGAAATGCTCACTGGTGCGCTCTCCGGTGAACCAAATAAGGCACTCTGTTGTGCGATGTAAACCCTGTTCCATGTTCTTATCACTGTTTGCACTGAACTCGAAAACTGGCCAACATTCCCCTTGCGCATTTACTCCTTTGCTCAGGGCCATAACTATTATCTGCTTTCTGCAATAACTACGGGCAATGAATGCCCCAATCTCATATGCCATGAGCCGCTTGGAGCAGTGTGAACCCTGTCCAGCTGCCGGCATAGCGTGTCCTGTCATATATGCGTGTCGTATACACCCGCATTCGGGTTTAATTTAATTATATTTTATTTAAGCTAAGTTGTAGGTATTAGTTACTACGTAATCCTCGTTATTATTGATAATAAAAAGTATAAGTGTATATATATATATACATAAACTTCCATAACATTTGTAATTATTGATATTTTTTTTAATTAAATTAGAAAGCAAAAAATGTATAACTATTTTTGAGACAAATCTCAATCTTTTATTATGTCTATTATTATTAAATTCTAGAAACCCTATTCCAAAATAGATATGTTCATTGGCCTAAATATTTTATGGATTTAAATGATAATTAAATTAAAATTATGAAATCATATTCCAAAATAAACACACCTATCAAAGCAAATATCTTTAATATTTGTTAATTAATCCTTTGGGATTATGTTTGTAAAATAGTAATTAGCATTAGTTTTTACCTTTTGTTAATTAGTTATCGAGATAGTTTTATCTCAAACCTTTCTTAAAACTCCATGCCTACAAGTTGAAGAGAAATAGTGAGGCTTGAACCTAACTCTTTGCTATGTTATTTTTGAAACCCATCAATAAACCAATAAACCATTAAACTAAGTTTTTATTTAAAATAAAATGATAAAAGGACTTGTGTTGTTTTGTTGAGAGTATTGCTCAAACAATCATGACTTCATTGATTTCAATAATTGGAGTGCTTATCGGAAAGGAGAATTAACAAGAATAGTTTAGAAACCTTAAAAGAGCACTTATTTTTAACGATTTGTGGGAATGAGCCTATCAAGGAAAGAAAGACAAAGATGACAAATAAATAGCATCTCAGCGACCTCATGATGAAAAGCAACGTGTAATTTGGGAGACAAAAGACAAGAAATCATATGCAATAATCACTACATCAGTGACAAATGAGGTAAGTAGATGATACTACATTTGAAGCATTACAGAAGTTGAAAGAACTTCATAATTCACATTCAAGTTCAAGGTGTTATTAAGATTGTTTAATTTGGAAATGAAAGACAATGATCCTTTGAAGATGACCTCTGAAATAAAAATTACTTTTCAAGACATAAAAGCTACTGGTGTTGAAGTAGACTTGTAGCTTAACGTTTTTACTAAATTTATCCAACTTGTCTATTCACACTACTTGGAATCTCTCCAAGCTAGTGGTCAATTGAAAGAAATTACATTTGATAAACTTGTGAACAAAATTTCTAAGAGAGAAAAGGTCTTTGGGAAGAAAGAAATTCCACAAAATTCTAATGTAGAAACTTTGTGCCTTGCACAAAAAGGTTAGAAGTCTCATGGTGAAACTTCAAGAGGTGATAAAAGTACTAGAAGGTGTGGTAGAAGAAATTATAGAGGCAGGGGGGAGCGGAGGGGGAATAATTAGGGCGACAGCCAACATAGAAATTTTAATGATAAACCACCTATCAAGTGTTTTAGATGTGGTAAAATTGGTCACACTGCTGCTAATTGTAAAATTCCTTGGGAGAAAGTCAATGAAAGGAGAGAACAGTGGAATGAAAAAAAAGATCAACCACCACCAAATAAAGGAAAAACATCAGATTCTGCATATTACATTGTTTCTCATTGCAATTTTAATATTAAAGATGTTTTTAGTACTGCATTTTCTTCATGGCGAGATAGTTCGATTTTAGATTCAAGAGCCACATGTCATATGACTTTTAGGAGAGATTTTTTTTTAAACATTCAGTGACCAAGTTGATGGAGTAGTATATTTTGTTGACAAACCTCAAGTGAAGCCTTCAAGAATTTGATCCATTCATTAGAAGATAACAAAACTTGCAAATTATGTTCTACAATATGTTCTTTACATTCCACAATTTCAAAGAAATCTAATGTCTCTTATACATATTCAACATCAAGGGCATTCAATACATATTCTTGATGGCATCATTGAGATATGTAGAGCATCTGACAATGCAATGATTATGACCGTTGTCAGAGAAGGTACGCTTTTAAAATTGAATGACACATCATCTACATTAATAAATTATCATGATAGTTCTACTCTTTTACCAGAACGAAATAATACTCTATGTTCTAGTTTATTATGGCATGCTCATTTTGGTCACATTAACTATGACAGTATCAAAATTATGAGATAACAAGGTATAAAAGAATTGCCTACAATTCCAAGAAACCTTACACTATGTGATTCCCATTTGGATTAGTTTGTGGTTCTTCCATCTTTGACACATGAGAATATTATTACCGAAGAAAATTTGGATGATAGTAATGTTTCTGTAGGATCAAAAATTTCTCTTGAAGAGCCCATTCTTGAGCTTGTTTTTCAAGATGAACAACTATCACAACCACTTCAACAACCTTTACGAATATCCACACATGTTCGGATATTTCCAAGCAAGTATGATGACTTTGAAACAAGAATTTCTTCTAAAGGTGATGTTACTTCGAGTTGAAGTAACATTTCTCATGACTTTGGATTCAATCATTCTATAATCAGTGAACCCAGTTGCTTTGAAGAAGCTACCAATTGTGATGAATGGAAGGATGCAATGAAAAATGAATATGATGCACTTATTAAGAATGGAATTTGGAGGTTAGTGGATCCTCCTGCTAGTGTCAAAATTATTGGTTGTAATGGGTGTATAAGATTAAGTACAAGGCAGATGGTTCGATTGATAAATACAAGGCATGGCTTGCAGAAAAAGGTTACACTCAAAAGGAAGGTGTTGACTACATGGAGACATTTGCTCATACAACAAAATGGGGCACAATTATTACTTTGTTTTCTCTTGCAACTCATAATAACTAGAAGATATACCATATGGACATTAAAACAATTTTTTTGAATGGTGATCTGAAGGAGGATGTTTATATGTTTTAGCCTGAAGATTTTGTTGTTAAAGGTAAAGAGAAAAAGGTATGCAAGTTAGTAAATGCATTATATGGACTGAAACAAGCATCTCATGCATGGTATGAAAAACTACTTGAACACCTTCTCAAGTTGAATTATAAGTTCTTTGATCTGGATGATGCAACTCTTTCCGTTAAGAAAGTTGGAATGTTGGTTGTTTAGATTATTTTATGATTCCAGGAAATAATGATGACTATATGTTGTCCATTGAAAGAGAGTTAATGAAAATTTTTGACATGATAGATTTGGGTTTATTGCATGATTATTTAGGGATTGAAGTTGATAAAAAACCAAATTATATTTTTATCACTCAAAAGAAGTATATTGGACATGTTTGGGATGCGATATTGTAACCGTGTTGCTACTCCTATGAAGTAAAATTTGTAACTTACTTCCACTGAAGTTAGTACATTTAAGGATCCAACAAAGTACAAGGAACTTGTTGGAAGTTTGAATTTTATAACTACTACTCGACCTGCTATAGTTTTTGTTTTAGGAATGTTTTCCAGGTTCATGCATCATCCATGTGAAGGTCATTGGAATGCCGCGAAGCGAGTGCTCAAGTATTTGAAAGACACTCAAACATATGGCATCAAATATTCCAAAGTTGCAGATCTCCATCTCACCAGCTATTCAGATTCTGATTTTAATGGAGATATGGAGAATGGGGTCTCTATTTCCAGTTATTTGATGAATCTTGGATCAACAATCATCAATTGGAGATCATGCAAGCAATCTGTTCCTACTAATTCTATCGCTGAAATTGAATATGTTGCAACAGCTCAAGCTACAAAAGAAATCGTTTGACTTCGCAAAATACTTGCAGGAGAAACAAAAAGATTCAACTCCACTATTTGTTGACAATTATTCTACAATTTAGTTGGTCAAAAATCCCAAGTGTCATGATTGAAGCAAGCATATTAACACCAAATATCACTTGATTCGACATTACGTTGAGGCCAAAGTCATTCATCTGACACATTGTCCTACTTCAAAGCATATTGCAAATACCTTTACCAAAGCACTTAGACGTGAAAAGTTTGAAAAGTTTAGAATGTTACTTGGCATGTTAGATGTCCCTTCGGATTAGGGGGAATCTTAACTAATCCTTCAGGATTATGTTTGTAAAATAGTAATTAGTTGTTAGTTTTTACTTTCCATTAATAAGTTATCGAGATAGTTTTAGCTCAAACCTTTCTTACATTTGTATAAATGAAGCTATCACTATAAATGCAATCAATTTTCTATTATAGAATTTATTCACGAAATTGTTCTACAATATTTAATAAGATATATATATATAATAATATATATATATATATATAAATTATCTTAGAAAATAAAACTAAAAAATATTATAAAAAAAATATTCATTATAAATTTTATATATTACACATAAAGATTCAAATCTACTGAAAAAGCCACTCAACCTAAACCTAGTTAATAAGATGTATTGTGCTTGATTATTTATTACAACTATGAGATATTGCTTCCTTCACTCAACATAAACCAAATTAATAAGATCTGTTGTATTTGTTACAACTCTGAGATATTGCAACATTCCATAGCCATCGGATGTTGAGATTTCATACAATATTACGGTGGTCATTTTCCTAAGCATGAATAGTGTGTATTTTCCGGGGTAGTTGATTTTTTTTATAATTAAAATGGATTAGTATTGGTTTTTTTTTTTTTTTTTTTTAAATCCAAATTAAATACATAAGAGTGGAGTGAGATTTAACTGAGGTGTAAATAAAGGTATTAGATTAAAAAATTATATATTATAAATATAAATAAAGGTATTAGAATAAAAAATGACCCATTATAAATTTAAGTTTAAAAGGATTGAGATTACTAAGGTATAAATAAAGGTATTAGATTAAAAAATTATATATTATAAATTTAAATTTGAAGGTTTAAAAAATTATTAAGATTTTTGTCATGAGGAAGTTTTGATGATGTTTAATTTCTATACTTAGTTAGATGGGTCATATAATTTTGTGTGAGATTGTGATTTTTAGTTATTTAAAATATGTTTTTAAAAAATATTTAAATGGATTTAACATTTTTAAAATTCGTTGAGCATGTAGATTGTATTACCGCTCAAATTTATGTTGATTTTAAACAAAATCAACTTAAAAATATACCCTAAAAAAACCAAAAAATAGAAAAATTAAACTGTGACAATTTAAAAAATAATTATAATATTAATATAAATGTGTAGGTATATTTTCTATTAAATAAAAAATTATTATATATCACATTAAATAAAATATAGCAATAAAAAACAAACTAGAAATCAAGTTGAAATATGAATTATTTTAAAGCAGTTCTAATTTAAAAATAGATTTATATCACATTAAATAGAATATGGTGATGAAGTCAAACTAGAATTCAAATTGAAATATGAATTATTTTAGAGTAGTTTTTGTTTAAAATTAGTTTTATAAATTTCTCTATGATATTTATAATTATTAAACTTTTGATTTTTTTGTTTTAATAGTGTAATGGAATTTCAATGAATTTGTGAAATAGTATGTTCATTTATGGAATATAAAATATCATCTTTAATTTCACTAGATATTGAAAATTAATTCACAAAATCATTTTGTTTAACCCCTTTACAAATACATATTTATAATTTTAAAATAATTATTCTTCTTCTTTTTGTCTAATAAGAATTGATAGAAATTTATATTAAGCAAAAAGAGGACAAAGACTTTCACTGAGGGGGAGGAGGTAGCACCATTTTTCCCAATTGTCTTTGGGGCCCTACATAGGTGCATTAGGGTTTGGAAGGCCAGTCTAATATTATGCAACTTGCCTTGGTTCTGAAATTTCCTGAAGAATAGGAGGACTGACTGGGTTGTTCTAAGTTATATTATTGATGATGGAGCTAAGTGTTGAACACTTAGTCTTTAGTTTGTTGACCTATCTCTTGAGGCTAACCAGTATAGCCATGAATAAATCATTATGCTTAGTTGTGAATGTTCCTTAGGCTACATTTATTGTGTGTGTGTGTGTAAGTGTGTGTGCGCACACGCATATGTGTATGTGTGTGTGCATGCGCGTGTGCCTCTGTGTGTGTGTGTGTGTGTGTGTGTGTGTGTGTGTGTGGTGTGCATGTGCGTGCACATGTGTGTGTGTGTGTGTGTGTGGTGTGTGTGTGTGTGTGCATGTGCGTGCACATGTGTGTGTGTGTGTGTGTGTGTGTGTGTGGTGTGCGCGCGCGCGCGCGTGCACGTGTGCGTGTGTGTGTGTGTGTGTGAGAGAGAGAGAGAGAGGGTATGTTTAAATCAATGTTAGTATTTTCTTGTTACATGAGAACCCATAATAATTCACCTGTTTCCATTAGGGCATTGCAAGAGGACACAAAAGATGAAATAGTTAAGTGGTGAGAGAACATGACTTGAGGTAGATCATAGAGGTCCTACCCTAAACCAAGCACATAACAAAATTGTCTCAAGAAGAGGAAACCATTAGATACAATAGTTTACCCTAAAGGAAAATGGAAGTGAACCATGATATTTCGAGCAACACTAAGCTAAATTTAGATCCTACAATAGGACCAAAAATCCATTGGACACTAAAAAAATAGATAGAGGGGGAGGGAGAAGCGTCATTTTTCCTAGTTTTCCCTAGAACATCCATTGATGGGGTATCTACATAAGTGCATTAAGGTCTAGAAGGGAAATCTAAGCTTCCATAGCTTTCCTTTCTTCTAGAATTACTTAAAGAATAGATAGACCAACTAGGTTGTTCTTAGTCACCTTGTTAATGATGGAACGAAGTGTTGAACATGTAGCCTCTAGTTTGTTGACCTCTCTCTTGAGGATGATCTCTATAGTCATGACTAAATCATTATGCTCAGTTGTTGAATTCCTCGTAGCATTCATCTATTCATGAGAGACAAAGAGAGACGAGGGGCTATATTCTTATCAATATTAGCATTTTTCTTATGAAAGCTTGTAGCTGCTAATTAGTGTCCATCAGGGTGTTTCAAGAGGAATCGTGAGATGAAATAGTCAAGTGGTGAGAGAACACAACTTGAGGAAGATAAAATAATCATAAAGATATTTCGGTGGTGGCTGGAGAAGTACCCCCCTAAGCCAAGCATAAAACAAATTGTCTCTAGAATAAGAAACCCTAAGAACACAATAAAATACCCTAAATTCAAATGAAATTGGACCATAATTTCTAAGTAGAACAAAGCCAAATTTTCACCATTAGAGGAGCCATGAACAAACCCGCATAGAGAGATTTGATAGGGAAATAGAATAGGAACAATAAGCATAGAAGAAAATACTTGTATCCTGAGAGCAGACAATCAAACAACTAGTGTTCAATCCACCCCAACATTCAAACCAAAGTGAATTCACTTGAGTTTATGAGGATGAGCTAAATTGAACCCTTGATGTTGTCATCATTGTCCATCCTAAGCTTAAACATCCCACCTCGACTGTGCAAGGCAAGGGCTTCTACTTCATAATTATAGCCCACTCTTTGCATGGGTAAGGAAGCGTGAGGTCCTTCCATCATACTTGAGTGGAGAGTTTGGAAATCATGTTCTTACATGGAAGCTAAGTGCTTCTTAAAATTTATTTGACATGATTTGAAGAGGTGGACATCATCATGGTATTGGTTGTTGGTAAAGATGATCATTAAGCCTAGTAAAACACATTATTCCTTCAATGGAAATATTATCATAATTATCAACCTATTTATTGTTTTCTCAAAGAGTTATATAAATCGGCCTTTGAAAATATTTCTAACACTTTTATGATCCTAATAAAAATCATTGTTTCTTGATAGTTAGCAAGATTAGTGTCTAGCACCAGGTGTTGGATGATGTTGAGAGAGTCCACCACAATGATTAATCTAGTGATATGAAAGGAAGTTATGACTTGAACAACTTAAAGGAGGGAATATGACTCCACTATATTATTTGATATTATTCCTAGACTCCAAATGCAACTACACTTCATGCTTCCTCCTAGGTTTATGAGAACCCAAGCCACACTTGCCACACATAGTTCCATTTCAAAATCCATCAAAGAAAAGGATGTGTGACGTTTTCTCAGAGTGTCATTTCTCAAATTCCTAGGTAGGAAGATGAAGTTTCCAATAGTAGTGAAGAGTTGATAAATGAGAAGAAATAATGGGGTCTATTATGTTAAAGTTGAAGCTCTTCATCCATTGAATTTTTGTCTCATCGAGAGTAGAATCCAAAACCTAGAGAGCCCAGTTTGAGATTAGAGGATTTGAGAGAAGGGGTTTTTCCTTGCCTAAGAATTCCTCTAGAATGGTTTTCATTTGTTGAAAGGTAATTTGATTTTTGGCTAAACATAATAGATTTTTCCTTTGTTGAGGCTTTCTTTAGAGTGTTTTTGTTTTCATTTGTTGAAAGATAATATGATTTTTTGGTAGACATAGTTTCCAACATATATATTTGGGAAGGGCCACCCAAATTCATTTGAGCATAGTATTTTTATCCCAAGAATTTATGCATTGGCATCGTTAACTCTCCATCAATAATGTCAAATTATTGGCCCAAATGAGCCTTTGTTCCAGGACAGATACTACCAAAATCCAAACCCACTTTGAGAAGCCACATTTTACAAAGAGGTGGAGTGTTTTTTCATCATGAGACAGACAGAGAATCCATCTAGTAGGGCCTTAAAACCCATTTTCTTTAGATTTTCAATAGATAAGATTATTTCTTGGGCCAATTTCCAACTAAAAATGTTAATTTTTGGAATCCCATTTGTACCCTATATATTTTTTTAGATAAGGGCTTTCAAAAGAAGAGAGAGTTAAGAGAGTAAATGAGAATATCCATGTTTCACTTTGTAGTCTACCTCCACTCATGCACAATTATCTAGAATGCAAAGGTTTTTCTTGGTGTATCTATATAGTTTTTGCTCCAGTTGAGTGGCCAACAAGATCAAAAAGAGGGGAAGATCTCCAAAATTCCATCCTCTCTAAACTCTTGAATTTCTATCCCATTGAGAGATATTAAAAAGAGAGGATTTACCACTATCTACCAATCAATGCTTTAAAGGTGATATGGCATGTATGTCTCCAAGGGAAGTGTTATTCATGATGTTATCCTGCCAAAGTTTAATGTTATTTATATTCCTAGGAATCCAAGTTAACCACTTATGAATTAAGGGGGCTAGACATCTTAAGAAGTTTTCATATCATGGATCCATTTTTTAAGATAGATAGAAGATCAATGCACTATTTCCTTCTCCAAAAAGATATTTTTTATGCATGATCTTTTTCCACCATTCATTGTGTCTTGTTACACGTATCTAAAGGAATTTAACTCTCAAGGCCAAGTTCATCTTGGCCATATATTTTGTTCCAATCCCTCCATGGGAATTTGGTGCTCAAACAATTTACCATTTGAAAAGAAGATATTGCTTAGCATTGGGTTTTACCACTACCATAAAAAAAAAAAAAAAAAAAAAAAAAAAAAAAAAAAATGATTTTTTGAGCTAGGGACTGCTCCATACTAGAGCGAGTAAGTAAGATGTAAAATTGGAAGATGAAAAAGGCTAAAAAAAAATGATTTTATTAGAACAATTTGTTCTAAGAGGTTTGGCCAATTGGAACCCCATTGGTTAAATTTTGATTTGACTTTGTCAAGAATAGTTTTCCAAGACTTAATGATAAATTAATACAATATAGTAGGCTTTCCTATGTATCTGGAGGAACCCTAGTCTTCCTAATGGCCAAATATTAGAATTTTTTATAAAATAAGAAACATACCTCTAGTGATGTTCTAGGTGTAGATATGGATATTATTATAATTTCTGAGCCATCCCGAGAATTTTACAAATAAATCCAACACTTCCTTGAATATTTAAACCATGATCAAATAAGCTCCTTCCAATAGTAAAGTATCAATTGAGAACTAGGAATATTATTTTTTTTATTCCTCTAACTATATTGATTCCAAGAAGGTAACCTCTTACTCTCTCTATTTCCAAATTTCTACTCGAGGGATTCATCCATGATGATGTAGAGATAAGGGGACAACAAGCATCCTTGTTTGAGTCCTTGGTTTGCCTTGATGAAGCCTGTGGTCCATCCATTGACCAAAGGGGAAATCCATTGAGTGCCAATACAAGGAAAAATCCAATGGATGAATGAGGAGATAATCCCAAACTAATGCATAATATCAAGGAGGAAAGAGTGGAAAAATCTAATAAAGGAACTAGCCATGTCTAGCTTGATAATCATTCCCTTTTCCCCTCTCATTCTACTAGGGTGGATGGCTTCTTGCAAAAAAATAATATTCTCAATAATTTGTTGTTTCTCCATGAAGCCTCCTTAGTTATCAATTTTTTGGGGGAGAAACTTTCCAATTCTATTGGCTATGAATTTTTTCATAATCTTGTTGGAGATATTACAAATGGAAATTGATTGGAAATTAGAAAAAGTGGACTCGAGTTAACTTCCTTGGGAATGAGAGCTATGAAGGATAAGTTTGTGCCTCCTCCAACTCTAGAAGACCTTTTGATGTATTACAACATTCCACTCAGGTCACTTTTTATGATGTGACAACATCCCCTATAAAAGAACATTGTGAACCCATCAAGGGCAGGGAGTTTGTCTAGGGAGATGTAAAACTCATTTCATGTTCAACAAAGAGTCGCATGTTGTATTTAAAAAAGAAATATTAATAATAAAAGAAATTCAGTATCAACCGTAAATAAAACATTTCAATTGCCATATTAAATAATGCATTTTTATATCAATTTTATATAGAGAGAAATAAATTAAACATAATATATATTTTTTTACTTTCCAACATGAGCAAGATATCAACTTCATATACATAGATAGAGAGAGAAAAAAATGCTGACCATAAATAAATATTTCCATGTCCACCTTATTGTGCTAAGAGGTCTAGCCCAATATAGAAGAGATGTTGTAATGGCCTATTGTATAATGTAATGTTATGTACAGTCAACTTGATAATTGAAATTAAAAAAAAAAATTAATAATTCATAATTCATAATTATTAATGTTGGCTCGATAATTAAAAAAAAAAAAAAAAAAAATTAACATGGAGAGGTCATGTCCCTTGATGGATATGGGTTTAAGATAATTTTATTAACTTTACACATACACACATACAACAAGAGAGAGAGAGAGAGAGAGAGAGAGAGAGAGAGTTTACTTCCCAATATGAGGGAGACTTCGATTTAAAAATATAGTAATAACATAAAACAATTTAACATGGACAATGTAGGCCATAAATAAAATAATCAATGTCCATGTTATGTAAAATATTTCAATGTCTCTCTCTCTCTCTCTCTCACACACACACACACACACACACATACACACACACAAACACACACACACACACACACACATATAGCAAAACCAAGAATAGCTATTATATTAAAAAAAATTGAACTAAAGATCAATTTAGATACATGTTTTACATAAGCAAGTGGAGATGGTCAGAATATGGTATGTATTAATGACCATCTACAAAATTCTGACCTTGAAGCTTTTGAACAAAATTCTACAATATCCATAGTTTCCAGTTGCAAAATCCACTTGTACATTCGCCAATATTGACCTAACAAAAACCAAAATTTACAAAACATGCAAATATTACATTCAACATGAGGAATTCCTTCATTTTGATTTCTAAGTCTCTTGATTAATCATTAAGGAAAGGGAACATGCCCCTTTATCTCTTACCACGAAAGTTCACCTTGATTTAGCCTTAACCCTAAACTAGCCATGTGATCAGCCTTGGAGTTGTTTGATCTGAGAACATGGAGACATTTCTTCTTGGGGATAGATTGATACAACTGATAAATCCACTTAAAATTCTAACTTAACTGTGTATATGAGGGGAGAGATCTTGAATATAAATGACTTACTTTTAATTTTAAGATTTGAATTCTTAGGGAAACTTTGTTATGAAGTTGTCTTTCTTATTTGCATTGGTAACTTAAACCTATTAGCTATTTAATTTTATATAATTATATTGATTTCATTGAAAAAAAAAATATTCTAAAATTAATTCAGCATAACCATATCGTTACCAGATTTAGCCCAAGATCTCCATGGATCTCTGCGAGTGAAAGATAAATAGAATCGAGTATTTCCATGGGCCAATTCAGGTGCCTCTTTTTCCACCACAACAAATTTTGCCTCATTCTCAACCACAAGTTTGTCATTTTCCTTTCTTTGGAGCACAGTTTTGTGAAGGATTTCTGTGCGATATGGTGGGTTCATTTGGTATTTTCATATTACAATTTTGGTACAAATTTTTCTCTGAAAATTCTCTTAATTACAATTACATTTTAATTGTCATAAATTAAAACTAGAAATAAAAATGAGAACATTCCCAATCGCAATTTATACAACCTTGAAATCACAAAATTTCAAAAATAACAAGCAATGATCAAACGCTAATTTCCCTGAAATTCTCTGCAACATGAACTTGAATACCATTATTCTTGAAAACGGGGCTATCAATGTGACATTTGTTACACGCCCAACCTTTAAATCTAAATGTTGTCATGGATCCTGTGGACTGATATTTACAAGTCTATTGAGTCATTAATAGGTGGGGGTAGTATATGCCCACCATTGGATTTAAGAAAATACATTATCTAACAGTAGACATATACTACCTTGCCTATTAATGGCTTGATAGACTTGTGAATATGCCTTGCCCTAGACTGATCAACCTTCGAACAAATTGAATGAGAAAATACATTATCTAATAGTAGATATATAATACCCCACCTATTAATGGCTCGATAGACTTGTGAATATGCCTTGCCCTAGACTGATCAACCTTCGAACAAACTAAATTGGAATCAGAAATAAATAAACAAATATTTGTAAAGTGAGAAAGTAATGTGCTTTCCTCATTCAAGGGGAGAATCATCGTACTGATACATTATCTAGCAGTAGACATATACTACCCCGCCTATTAATAGCTCGATATATTTGTGAATATGCCTTCCCCTAGACTAATCAACCTTCGAACAAATTGAATTGGAATCAGAAATAAATAAACAAATCTTTGTAAAGCGATAAAGTAATGTGATTTGTTCATTCGAGGGGAGTATCATCATACTAATTTGCAATTTGAATGGTGACAATCTCTGTATTCATGAAAGAACTTCCCTCCCTGGAAAGATCCCACTAGTTTTTCTTCTTAACTAGAGAATCTTATAGTTCTACTTGCGAAAGTATTGTTATTGTAAACTCGATCCACTCATTGAGGACTGTTAGTGTAAACTTGATCCACTTGTAGAGTCAATTGTGGGGTCAATTTATCATGAAACCTCTCTCTCAAAATAACCCACCACTTCCTTTGTTAAAGTATAGGATGTCATAGAAAATGTTGTAGTTCTAATTGGGAAAGAAGACAATTGGAAAAGTATTGCCTTTATCCTGTTAATTTATCATAAAAGAGAAATATTCTTTAAAATGGCCCACGTATTCTTTTTTTTAAAGTGGAGAATGTTATAGTTTTATGGGGAAAGTATTGTTAGGGTAGTTATGTTAAACTTGATTCAATTTATTATGAGGATTTTCTAACATATGGTTTTACCCATAGTATTTTCGTGTAATGTAGCCTATTTAAGGGCACCATGAATCCATTGTAATTTGTCTTTGGACCATTTTGAAGACATGATAATAAAAAAATATGGAGATTATAAAAATGCCAAAGAGTTTGTGTATGATTTAATAAAATTCCGAACCATTTCTCCATGGATGTAGCCCATATTGGGTGAACCACTTAAATTTTGTCTCCTGTAAATTTGTTATAATTTATGGTTATATTTTCCTATTTTATTTTTTTTTTATTTCTCATTTTTTAAGACCATTTTTACATCAAATTAATCTCAATCACATGTCACCCTCAAGCCTATTCAAATGGTTCATTCCACAACTTGATACTTCATCTTCTCTATACATCAGAGGGATGTCATCATGTGCTATTGCACTGCATGTATGCCTGAACAAACAGTCTTACAATAACCTCACGAAATACTTGTTTATTTACAACATGGTTCAAACATTAAAGGGTGTTCATACACTACTAAAGCTCTCCATAACAAATTGGCTCCTTCACTAGACATCAATGCCATTAACTTCGTCTACATTCTCTCTTCCATGCAACTGTAGAGCCTCATGAATGCTTCATCTTGACACTCTTCTTCACTCATTTTCCTTCTCCTTGACCATTATTTTTGACTTGATAGATGTCAAATTGCAGGTTTTTGACATAGTTAAGGTACTAGTTATCCTATTTTTCATATATCAAAAATTTTCCTTATGATTAAGTTAAATTTTTCATTGGCTACCAGATTGCAATTCTACAGCTAACATCCGTTTCTGCAGCCAACTCCATTGCTAAACATGGTTCAAGGTGACATGCAAGGAAAGAAAGATATGGGCAGAAATAGGTTAATCCCCTCAACAATCTCCTCCTATTTATCTGCACCAAATCATTAGAAGAAACCCTGAATCGCATGGTCAAAGGCAAAATTCAACATGTAGCCAGAGAAAGCGAGCTAGAGTCCAAGATGAAAACACCTCATGATTTGCTTTGCCGAATAGAAAATCGTGAGCGAATCTCTATCTATTAGAAGCTAAAATTAGGAATCTCAGTTTGATAGTTTGAATTAGAACTCTGTTAGCCGAAAGTAGGTATGAAAGCCTCAAACATTTATTGAATGGATTTTAAAAATACCATAAGGTAGGACAAAACAAACAGTGATGGTGAATGAATATTTTGTGTCTGTAATCATTTTGAAACTTTGTGTTTTTATTTAATGGAAGCGCCTTTGAATACTTGATATGCAGTTAACTGTTGTTGAAGCTTGAGACCGCTTGTTTGTGGAGGGCCCCTATAAATAGTGAGGGTTTTTAACTTGTAGATTTTCCTTTTGTTATTATTTGTTGTAGCATTTTCACATATATAATTATTGAATAAAAATATTAATCCTAGCCATTTATAGTTTTGATCTTCTTATGGTAGCTTTACAACTCTCTTTTATAGTTTCTGCAGCTGATTTGAATCATCAAAATACCAGTAATTTCCTCGTGATTTATTTGGAATTTCATTAAAAAGCACTTCAACTTCATAGCATAAGATGTTTCTCTCTATAGATTTAGGTATATAGTTTTCTTTCATCTTTATGTTCAGGGCATTTTTATTCAAAAGTATTTTTAGTTTAATTTCAGAAGAAGACTGGTTTGATTGCAGTTACTTTTATGAACTTTCAATTTTGAAGCAAGTGAGAGTTAATATAGTTTTCATTCTACAAGTGTGATTTTATTTTTGCAAGTGTAGGTTCTTTATGGTTTCATTTTTAAAGTAAGAAATAATGATTTAAATACATAATCATTTTATTTTCACTAGATAGCAATGTTAATTTCATTTTGAAATAGGAATACAAAACTTCAAGACACATTTCCAATAACTCAATCAATTAATAAATCCAACTTAATAAAAAGGCTTATAGCATATATTATTCACTTGCACTTCACAAGTTTACCAAATTCGATTAATAATTTATGTAATCAATTTAAGACAATTAAGTTGACAAATAGCAGCTAAGTGACCTCCCTCTCACTATATACCCATGTTTTTAGTGCCTTTATACTTTGCCATTTGTGATGTTCCTTTTTGAGGGAGGATCTATGAAAGGTGTGAGGGTCAGTTGCTTGGGAACAAGCAAAAAGGTCTTGATAATTTAATTATTTGATGTCATTTCTAAAGTGATATTAGGTAACTAGATTATTAAGTGGCTTCAATTGATTAAGAAATAAACCTATAAAAAGTCATTTTAATCAAAGAAGAAAAAGGACCCATGGTTTTCGCAAGACCCACGGACCCATGATATTCTGATAGTGAACACAATAAAAATAAGGCAAGGGATCAATTAGAGGACATGATTATTGCATATTTGATAAATTGGTATTGGATCTCTAGTAGCTTACCATATGAGGGGAAATCCTTGTATAATTCTCAGTTTTGATGTTGAAATATACACCCTAGTTGGTTGCGGTCAATTTCAATGGTTGTAAATCCACCCTAGCTAATCATTTTGATGTAGGAGCATCTGGTCGATAGGGTGAAGACCAAGAGAGGGCGAACAAAGTTTCTGAAAAAGATTGGGAATGAGAAACAGTTCACTGAACGGACAGCAAGTCTGTCAAGTTCCTATGTTTTTGTTTTTTTTCTTTCATGGTCAGCTACATTATTAACTGATGTTATTTTAATTTCTGTTCATTATGTTTCAAATATTGTAATAGGCTCTAGTTAGAAACGATAATAGTAGGTTAGGGTCAGTAGGTGATTAACAACGAATCCCTATGGTAAAAAGGGAGACAAAGTAAACTAGTTGATAGTCAAAGAAAATCATGCCTATAGTAACTGCAAAAACTGTAATTGAATAACTACCAGCAGTTATCAAACTGCCTGAAAAAACATTGTATAAAAAGGCAAGCAAGAAAACCCAGAGAAGTTCAGCAACGGAGCATATACAAGAGAATAATAAATATACATTTTCCTTCATCTTATTTCAGTGCACAACAAACAAATTGTTCATATATATGTCCTCAGTAACAAAAGCCTGTATGTACAGTGTTGTGTAACTATTTCATTTTTATTTAAATATATCAACAGTGTTTTACAATATTCAAAGAGCTATGAACTGGCAGAGAAGAAAGCAAACAAGAGGCGGAAAGAACCAGCACCCACAGAGGGTCAAACCAGACAACCACACTAACCGGGTAAGCAACCAGAACTGGCAGCGAATGAGTTTATCTACCACTTAATATTACAATGTATTTTTCTGCATAAAAAAAATTACATAGAATTGTGCATCGAGGTGTAACCGAACAGCGTTGCAACCGACCCACAAACCCTCCTATGTTACGGCCAAGGGTTTGACAAACCCAGAAAGTCCAGACTCAACAAATAAACAGACATTTCACACAAAAAGCGACTATAACCGTGACCAGGACCAAGAATCATTACAGGAAAGTAAAACAAGAACAGGACTACCCGGAAGGAGTCGACGGAAGCCATTGCTAAGATACGGGAGCCGGCCACACCTGTAAAAGACATAGAAGGCGGAAGGTCAGGGTTTCTTTCCAACAAAACCCGTGCATTTTGATATTGAAGCCATAACGCCTGTAAATGAAAACCCTGAGTATGGAGATAGGAGAGTAATCATACCTGATAGTGTGTCGGAACAGTAGGCCAACAGAACCCCGAAACAGAGACCCCTGTCCACAGAGGGGCTGCAGAACGTTGGTCTCGGTGCAAACAGAGGAAAAGAAATTCTAACATAGAACTGTGACATACCTTGTCCAAAGAGCCGAGCGCCGGAGAAGAACTAAACTGAAATTCCATCGACCTGTGCAACTGTCGAACTGAGCGGACAGAGCATTATTACACCATAGTCATTAACCACAGATTTGTCAAGAAGGCCAGACCAGACAGTATCCACGAAATCAAACAACGGATAGTTCTTACAGCCATGAAAACGAAATGAACATGCGATGGAACCATAGCAACTTACCAACAAAACCCGGATCCTGAAAGACAAACCCACACAGTAACGACAAGGTATAGCTGAACCATCATCATATCACCACAGAACCGGCGGAAACCCAAAGGGTTTCATCACAGAAAAATAACCAGAGGCAGAGCCAAAACAACACAGAGACCACCGAGACCAATCATCGAAGGCAAGAATGACCGCAAAGGCGCGAACCGGGTAACAAAAAGTGAGATAGGGTTTGCCAAGTTCGAGGAGAACAGGTGTCCAACGGAGGATTACCACAAAGTACAGCCGAGTTGATTGTCAATTAAACCTTAATCAATTTTCAATTACCACATATCCCAACCAGTTCAATAGCATAAGTCCACATAAGTTGAGGCAAGGCGGGACCACGTGGGCTGGCCCCATCAAGTGGTATCAGAGCAGTTTTTTTTTAGAAATAGAAGAGGATGGCAGAGGTGCAAGCACCAAGATGAGGATGTGGGAGAGGTGGACGCCGAGGAGCAGATGAAGGATTGAGAGCGCAGGTTAGAGTTCTTACAGCTCATTTGGAAGCAGTGGAGGCGGGTAGGCGAAGAGACCCGGAACTTGGAGATGACAGTGAGGAGGAAGCGGTAACTGCTACAGACGGGTCAGACGAACAAGCTCCGGAATTGAGACTGCTGCGTTCAGTTCTATTGGCCAGCAGCAAACCCAAAACAGAGATTTCTAATTACGATGGCATTCTGTCCGCAGATGTCCTGTTGGACTGGATAAGCGAACTAGATAAATATTTCGAAAATGAGGAAGTCAGGGAGGATAAAAGAGTTAAGTTCGTTGTAACTAAGTTAAAGGGACACACCCTCTTATGGTGGGACAGTGTCCAAGCGCACAGAAAATGAATGAATAAGTTGTCGATACGACAATGGTCAAGGATGGTGGCAAAATTGAAGGGCAGATTTCTGCCAAAAGACTACCAGGTGGAATTATATCGGCGAGTACAGAATTTAAGGCAGAAGGGAATGACTCTCAAGGAGTACACGGAAGATTTTTACCGAGTGAATTTACGTGCTGGTTATACTGATGATAACCCAGAAAAAACAACAAGGTACGTAAATGGATTGAGGATGGAAATCTTGGATGAAATCAATATTCTTTCTCCCCGAAATATTGAAGAAGCCTTTCAGAGTGCTGTGAAGGCTGAAGAGAAAATCAATCGAAAACAGAATAACAGGAGAGGGAGAGGGAATGGCAGAGGACGGGGACAGTCCTACGGCAGAGGAAGGACTACTGCGAACAGCGAAGAAGGCAGCAGTTCTAAAACTTCAGGGACAGCAGAAAAAGGAGAAAGCACCAGAGGAGGTCGGTCATATCAGCGAGGACGAGGGAATGGCCGCGGAAGAGGGACTAGTGTCCAGTGCTACAGGTGCCATAAATGGGGGCACAGATCCTTTGAAAGTCCAGAAGTTGAACAGGCAGGTCAAAGGGGAACACTTATGGCACAACCTGAAGAAGCTGAAGCACAACCCCGGGAGGTGGAAGACATGGCGAAAACGGGAGAAGCTTTGATTTTGAATAAAGTGCTGTTAAAACCAGCCAAGGAGGTGGCTGAACCAACACAGCGGAAAGCGCTGTTCCGGACAGTCTGTAAATCGCATGGGAAGTGCTGCAAATTGATAATAGACATCGGAAGTACGAATAACTTGGTTGCCACTGAGATGGTGGAAAAGCTGGGGTTGAAGCGGCTGAAGCACCCCACACCTTACAAGGTGTCGTGGCTACAGAAGGGCCACCAGCTGTTGGTTGATGAACAATGCGAGGTAGAGTTTCACATTAGCAAGTACCATGACACAGTGGTCTGTGATATTATGCCAATGGACGTGTGCCATATACTGCTTGGAAGACCATGGCAGTATGATCGGAAGGTGACACACGATGGAAAGACAAATTGTTATAAATTTACAAAGGATGGGGTCAAACACACACTTGTACCCATCAAAGAGGAATACACAGCAGAATCAAGCGGAACAAAGGCACTGTTAATTGGAGGAAAACAGTTTGTGAAACAGGTAGAGGAAAATGAAGTTAATTTTGCAGTTGTGAGGAGGATGAAGTCAGTGTTGCTGAACTTGGAAAAATCAGAACTTCCTAAAGAAATACAGGAGCTGTTGGAAGAATTCCAAGACATTGCGGCTGATGAGTTGCCTGATAAATTGCCTCCCAAAAGGAGTATCAGCCATCACATTAATTTTATGCCAGGAACAAGCTTGCCAAATAAGGCAGCGTACAGAATGAGTCCGAAGGACAATGAAGAAGTACGCAAACAAGTGCAGGAGTTGTTGGATAAGGGACTAATCAGAGAAAGCCTGAGCCCCTGTGCAGTACCAACAATACTTGCACCCAAGAAAGGTGGAGAATGGCGAATGTGTACCGATTCGCGGGCTATAAACAAAATTACGATTCGATACAGGTTTCCCTTACCCAGAATGGACGACATGATGGAATGTCTTAGTGGGGCAGCTTATTTTACAAAAATAGACCTGAAAAGTGGGTACCATCAGATCAGAATTAGAGAGGGAGACGAGTGGAAAACAACCTTCAAAACAAATGAGGGGCTATATGAATGGCTGGTCATGCCATTTGGGTTGAGTAACGCTCCGAGTACTTTTATGAGACTGATGAATGAAATGTTAAAGGAATTTATCGGAAAATTTGTGATAGTCTATCTGGACGATATTTTAATTTTCAGCAGGACGAAAAGAGAGCACCTCCAGCATATTCGAAGGGTATTCGAGAAGCTGCAGCAGAACAAGCTGCTGATAAATTTGAAGAAGTGCACTTTCTTGCAGAAGGAGCTGATCTATCTGGGATTTGTAGTTGCGGAGAACGAGTTAAAGATGGACCCAGAAAAGATTGCAGCAATCATAAGTTGGTCGTCACGGTTTAGCAAGTATTTATCGAAAATTCATTAAGAATTTTAGTGAGATCTGCGCACCAATGCTAAAGACCATCAAAAAGGCCAGCCAACCTTTTTTTTGGACCAGGGCGGCAGAAAACAGTTTCCAACTTCTGAAGCGGAAAATAACGGAGAGGCTGATCTTGAGACTGCCTGATTTTAGCAAACCTTTTCAGGTTCGTTGTGATGCAAGCGGGACAGCTATTGGCGTTGTGCTCAGTCAAGAGGACAGACCAGTGGCATTTTTTAGTGAAAAACTAAATGAGAGTTGGCAGAAGTATTCGTCATATGACAAAGAGTTCTATGCAGTGGTCCAAGCTTTGAAACATTGGAGGCACTACTAACTAGGCAATGAGTTCATCTTGTTCTCTGATAATTCAGCATTACAATATGTAACGCAGCAGCACAAATTGAACCATAAACATGCCAAGTGGGTGGAATACTTGCAGAGTTTTACTTTTGTGTTAAAGCACATAAGTGGGCAAGCCAACAAAGTGGCGGATGCTTTAAGCAGAAGAGCCTTGCTCTTACAAGAAAGTGGCATACAGGTGATGGGATTTGAGTACATGAAGGATTTGTACCAAATGGACGCGGATTTCAAGGAAGATTTTGAAGCATGCCAAAATCCCGTATTAAGGAATACAAGCCCATGGCTAGATTTCAATTTACAGGAATGATTATTGTTTCGAGGAGGACAGCTATGTGTTCCAGACTGTTCGATGAGAGAAAACTTAGTAAGAGAGAAACACAGTGGCGGACTAGCGGGACATTTTGGCATCGATAAAACGTTGGAGCAGCTCGGGCATTTTTATTATTGGCAAAAAATGAGCCGGGACGTGCAGAGGTATGTAACCAGGTGTAAAGTCTGCCAACTGGCGAAGGGACACAGCCAGAACACTAGACTGTACACACCCCTACCTATTCCGAGCAGGCCATGGGATTCGGTCAACATTGATTTTGTCCTAGGATTGCCTAGAACGCAGTGGGGATATGATTCAGTGATGGTGGTGGTGGATAGGTTCTCGAAAATGGCTCATTTCATTCCTTGCCGGAAGACTAGCGACGCCACAAACGTGGCACACCTCTTCTTTACAGAAGTAGTTTGATTACATGGCTTACCTAGAACTATTGTTTCAGACAGGGATGTGAAGTTCACAGGACATTTTTGGCGCACCCTGTGGAAAAAGTTGGGCACGCAGTTAAATTTCAGTTCTGCGTATCACCCGCAGACTGATGGATAGACAGAGGTGGTGAACAGGAGTTTGGGCAACTTATTACGAAGTTTGACAGGAGAAAACTCACAATTATGGGATCGAGCTCTTGCCCAGGCAGAATTCTCTTATAACGATTAGCCCAATCGGAGCACCGGACTTAGCCCATTTCAGATTTTGTATGGTATGCATCCTCGAGGGGTACATGAACTACGAGATTTGGGACAGCTAGAAGGAGAAGTGCAGATGGGGAAGATTTTGCTGAAGTAATGAGCGAACTTCATGAAAAGGTCAAATTAAGATTGCAGGACAGCACGCAGAAATACAAACAGCACGCAGACATAAAGCGGCGAGAGGTACATTTTGATGTTGGAGACGAAGTCCTTGCGCATCTGCGCCAGGAACGGTTTCCTAAGGGTACGTATAACAAGTTGAAATTCAAGAAAATCGTTCCATGCAAAATTCTACGGAAATTTTCAGCTAATGCATATGAAATTCAGTTGCCACCTGATATAGGTATATCACCTATATTCAACGTGGCAGAACTGTTCCCATATCATGCCCAGGCGGAAGATAATAGGATGGTACAACCACAACAGGACACCCAATTAGAGAGCAGTCTTTGGAAGAAACAGTTGCCTTCGGTCCGGACCCATGAAATTGAAGGAATCCTCAGCACCCAAGTGGCCAAGAAGACGCACAGGAAGGAGTATCTACGTTACCTCGTCAAGTGGAAGGACCGTCCAATGGAGGACAGCTCCTGGCTCGACGAGGCACAGATTCAGAAGGCTGGCTACTCGGTGGAGGAGCTCATGGGACGGAGCCATGAGTTCTCTTTTACCCCGGCAGCCTGATGCAGGAGCATCTGGTCGACAGGGTGAAGACCGAGAGAGGGCGAACAAAGTTTCTGAAAAAGATTGGGAATGAGAAACAGTTCACTGAACGGACAACAAGTCTGTCAAGTTCCTATGTTTTTGTTTTTTTTCTTTCATGGTCAGCTACATTATTAACTGCTGTTATTTCAATTTTTGTTCATTATGTTTGAAATATTGTAATAGGTTCTAGTTAGAAACGATAATAGTAGGTTAGGGTCAGTAGGTGATTAACAATGAATCCCTATGGTAAAAAGGCAGGCAAAGTAAACTAGTTGATAGTCAAAGAAAATCATGCCTATAGTAACTGCAAAAACTGTAATTGAATAACTACCAGTAGTTATCAAACTACCTGAAAAAACATTGTATAAAAAGGAAAGCAAGAAAACCCAGAGAAGTTCAGCAACGGAGCATATACAAGAGAATAATAAATATACATTTTCCTTCATCTTATTTCAGTGCACAGCAAACAAATTGTTCATATATATGTCCTCAGTAACAAAAGCCTGTATGTACAGTGCTGTGTAACTATTTCATTTTTATTTAAATATATCAACAGTGTTTTACAGTATTCAAAGAGCTACGAACTGGCAGAGAAGAAATCGAACAAGAGGCGGAAAGAACCAGCACCCACAGAGGGTCAAACCAGACAACCACACTAACCGGGTAAGCAACTAGAACTGGCAGCGAATGAGTTTATCTACCACTTAATATTACAATGTATTTTTCTGCATAAAAAAAATTATATAGAATTGTGCATCGAGGTGTAACCGAATAGCGTTGCAACCAACCCACAAACCCTCCTATGTTACAGCCAAGGGTTTGACAAACCCAGAAAGTCCAGACTCAACAAATAAATAGACATTTCACACAACAAGCGACTATAACCGTGACCAGGACCAAGAATCATTACAGGAAAGTAAAACAAGAACAGGACTACCCAGAAGGAGTCGACGGAATCCATTGCTAAGATACGGGAGCCGGCCACACTTGTAAAAGACATAGAAGGCGGAAGGTCAGGGTTTCTTTCCAACAAAACCCTTGCATTTTGATATTGAAGCCATAACGCCTGTAAATGAAAACCCTGAGTATGGAGATAGGAGAGTAATCATACCTGACAATGTGCTGGAACAGTAGGCCAACAGAACCCCGAAACAGAGACCCCTGTCCACAGAGGGGCTGCAGAACGTTAGTCTCGGTGCAAACAAAGGAAAAGAAATTCTAGCATAGAACTATGACATACCTTGTCCAAAGAGCCAAGCATCGGAGAAGAACTAAACTGAAATTCCATCGACCTGTGCAACTGTCGAACTGATCGGACCGAGCATTATTACACCATAGTCATTAACCACAGATTTGTCAAGAAGGCCAGAACAGACAGTATCCACGAAATCAAACAATGGATAGTTCTTACAGCCATGAAAACAAAATGAACATGCGATGGAACCATAGCAACTTACCAACAAAACCCGGAGCCGGAAAGACAAACCCACACAGTAACGACAAGGTATAGCTGAGCCATCATCATATCACCACAGAACATGCGGAAACCCAAATGGTTTCATCACAGACAAATAACCAGAGGCGGAGCCAAAACAACACCGAGACCACCGAGACCAATCATCGAAGGCAAGAATGACCGCAAAGGCGTGAACCGGGTAACAAAAAGCGAGATAGGGTTTGCCAAGTTCGAGGAGAACAGGTGTCCAACGGAGGATTACCACAAAGTACAGCCGAGTTGATTGTCAATTAAACCTTAATCAATTTTCAATTACCACATATCCCAACCAGTTCAATAGCATAAGTCCACATAAGCTGAGGCAAGGCGGGACCACGTGGGCTGGCCCCATCACATTTGCTTTTGTATAAGATTGAAATGAATATTCAAGGAGGATAACTTTCCAAGCTCAAGAGAAGGCCAAATTGTTGAAAAAGTGAGGCTGATTTTCCCAATTACAAGAGGATCAACGAATTAATTTCCAAGAGGACTGAGTTGATAATTTTTTGTGGAGGTTAGGCTACATTTCTAGAATTTTCCCACAAGTTTTTCCTCTAAATTCATTAATACAAAATATTCTCCAATTTTTTAATAAAATTAGTTGGGTTTGCAATATTTTCATCTAAATTTCTTTGTTGTTCATTTGCAAAATTTAATTAATTGGCATTTTTATAGCTTTCTCCAGAAAATTCCATGATGTATTTCTTTGGGAATAATTCTCTTGAAATTTAGCTAAATAAAAAAAAAGGAATATTACAGCGGTATTAGAGTAGTTTTTCCTGCCATCGTGAACGGTTTTATTAGAGAAATCTTCCAGCGAGATCATGCCAAAGATTAATCCTAGTGTAAGGATTCAAGAAAGCTAAGTTTTTTTTCCAACTCCTTTAAGGGGTCATAAACCCTATCCAAATTTAATACAGTAAAATTTCGAGTTTCCAAAGGTTTTGAGCATGAATATCTCCCAAAGATGGATTGGGCATGTAATTTATATCAAAAAATGTTAATCTGGTGCTGAATGTTATGATAATCTTTACTTCATTCAGCAATTCAGGGTCACCTTTGATAGTGCAACTTTGATTCTCTTCACCATCATAGACTATTTGAGAGGGATACAATAACACCCATGAAATCATAGGAAATAACTTGGCCATGTGACACACTATGTACGTCAAAGGATACACCGATCAAATTCATTCGTTAATCTATTTTTTCAAGTTCATCCCAGTCAAAGTGCCCTATTGGTTTCTCTAGTGGTCTATCTATTTGCACTATGTGAAAATGATGGACAAGCTTACAAATGAACACATCTCTGAGTTAAAGAAAGCTTTCAGATTGTTTGAAAAGGATACACCAACACTATGATTACTAGCATGGAACAAATATTTGAGTTCAAGGAGGTTTTCAGCTTGTTTGCAGAGGATACATCGAGGCTAGGTTACCAATGTGGAGGAGTGTGCACAACAAATGGACTAACTGTTATAGCTCCAAATCTCACTCTTGATGTTTGTGATGCTGCACTTATGGCCTAGGGCAACCCCTCCTTCTAGACCTGGTCCAAATACTTAAAAAATAGTGTTTTACTCCCTATATGCAATATTGCCCCGAGCTAAACACATGTGTACGCGGGTCTGTGTATACCCAACCTGCGTATATGTCTTAAAACACTTAAAAAAAATTAAATCTCCTTAATTTTGGGCAGAGATCACGGGTTTTACTTGTTGATTACCTATTAGTTCTTGTGGCCCAATTGTTCCCAACGAATTCCCAACTAAAAAAATACTTTGGGAGAACCATAAAAAGGCTTCAATGGGAAGGCCTAAAGGGGGAGAGAATAGAGAGAAAAATCACTCTGCTGAGATTATCCCTGATCAGGTCTGAAGATCCTTGCGCTTCCAGCACTTCTCACATTACAGGAAACCCTTGTTTCCTTGAGTTATGATGTCTTTCCATTAGTTGAGATATCCTTGAGTGAGTCATGGAAGGAGTTTGTTGAAGGCTTGAGATTGGACAAATTCGGAGGACGGTTCCGCTTGGAGCCTACGAAAGGAAGACTCAAGTGAAATCATTCCTTACTGTACTTTAGTTATCTATAATAAAAGAAATACTTCTCTTGTTCCTGATATTAATCTTCTTCATGCTTATGATATCAATGTTATGATTTACATATGAATGGTTGTTTCAATTGTATAATTAACTACCTCTCAAGTATGCTATGAAGTTGATTTCCTTATGATGCTTGGTCCATATACTGCTATGCTTCCTTGAATTGATTTCCTTGCAGGTTGAAGGATCAAAAGGAACTCCGAGAGGGTTTGGACCCTGGCTGGATCTACCTAAACAAAGGACCGCTAGGTGCACCTCTCTTCGCGTAGTTTGTTTATATTAGTATCATGGCTGTATGGAATGCTTGTTTTCTTTGTAGATAACCCCCGCTCTGCTAAGGTATTGGCCCAAGACCCCTAGGGGACTTTGTCCCTCAACAGAATTGATGACTCCACTAGGAAAAATAGTATTGTTGTTCCTAGTTTGGGTTTATTCAAGCCAATCAAGGCTCAGTTGTTTACCTACTTGCTGTGACTGAGTAGTCTGTTCCTGTACAAACTTGAACTATAAGTTTGATCAGTTTCTTCAGACCTTTTTTCTTTTTCTTGTGATCTGTTATATATGCATCTTGGTCAGGTTACAGTCACATATGTACACAAGTTTCACCATATGAGCCCGTGTATACACAAGTTTCTATGGACTGAATAGCGTATACACCTAATTGTGTATTGCCATAGTCGCATATACCCTAAAATTTTCAAGATTTTTCAAATATTTTTGTTTCTGAAGATCTGTCTGCTGATCTGAGTCTTTCCTAAACAGTTACTTTTCCGTGTCAGTCTTCATTTTTTCAACAAGTTCATGATTTCAAACTCTCTCCAGTTGTGGAAAGCGTTGGTCTTGTTTTTTTTTGTTGCAAGTGTCATCATTTTTGTTTAAGCACACAAGATTTCTTTCTGGGAATCTTGGTTGTTCTGGTCTTCCAAGGCAAAAAGATTGGTCTCAAACTTTGTGGCAAACCTTATTTTGGTGATCTTTTTGTTTGTGTGTCAAAACTGCATCTTTATGGCCATTTACTTTTCTTACTTTTTGAAAGTTGTTGTGTGACGATTTTGAGAGTTGTCTTTCTTGATCTCTTGATCATTGTCATCAAGCTCTTTTTTGCTGCTCTTTGATTGTTGAGAGCATCTTGAAACACCTATGTTGTTGAGTTTTCGCCCATTTTGAGTTGATAACTTGCAAAGTGTTTTGTTTGCTTATTCTACGGTCTCAAAGTTCTCAATGGTATTTGGAGCACTTTTGAAAAGTCATTTTTGGTTTTGCTATTGAAGAAAACTTCATGAAAACTTGGTTTTTGCTTTCTTTGGCCTTGTTTTGATTTAGTTTCCTTTTTGCGAGTGAAAATGCATTTTTGTTTTTCTTGAAATTTGCTTTTAGTGCTTGGATGAAAATGAGCATTAGAAACTTATATTCTATCTAAGCATCTTAAGTGGCTAATTAGAATTGATAAACAAGTTACTTTCATTTCTTTGATTTAGAGTAGTCTTAAGTTTTGCATTAGCATGTACTCATTGCATTAAGATAAATTTGTGCATCTTTTAGGACATCCATAGTTTTGTTAATTTTTGTGAGTATGAAGCTTGAGTAAAAGAAAAGAAAAGAACAATTTATTGCTTTCTTAGAAGTTCCTCAGAACCTAGTAGAAATTTCTTTCATCGAAGAACAAAACGAGTGCATTTGCATATAGTTTGGTTTTTATTAGTTTCTTTTGTGTCAAAACAAGACAAGTTTCATTTCCGCTTATCCTTTAACTTAAGAATAGCCCATTTAAAAACAAGTGCTAATTAAAATAAACTAGAACTTTTTTATAATTGTCAATTTAGACACACCAACAAGTTTTAGGATATTTTAGGGCCTTCGATTAGGCGTGTGGAGAGAAAACTATCCAAGTCCATTTAAACTGTCAAACATAGGAGTCTGAATAGTGAGTGAAAATCCAATAGCATTAGGAAGACCAGGAAAGCTCCAAATCTGGGAGTTAAGCACGAGGGTTTTGAAGATAAGGAAGAGAGATACCCCTCTCCTACTTGTCAGATCTTACCTCAAGACTGTTTTGCCTGGCTTCTGACACGAGTTGGTAACCTTAGTTGCTTCTCTTAGGGATCTGCATAGGTGGCTGCAGAGGGGAATCCCGTGGCACCTGAGGTCGACATTGTATCACTTTCAATGGTACTACTGGAGGGAACCCTTGTGAAGCTTGGGGGCTTGCACCGGCGCAGACTGTTGTTAGGAGGTCAGCGTAACTTCCTTTGTTGCCTTCATTGGTAGGATTGGTTCGTCATTATCCTAGACTATCTTTGGAAGGCCCCTTACTTCACTTTCTTGTATTTTGGTGTCCGGTCCTCATCACCCGGAGGGGAAATACTTGAAAGTTGTTTGACTGGCTGACATATTTTAGGAACTTTTTAATGTGTGCTCTGTGCTCTTAGTTGGACTAGCTTTCATTTTTTCTTGAGTCTTTAATTAGATCTTAATAAAAAAAATCCAAAGTGGCTAACCGATCACCTAGATGGTCTCGAAGACTTCATGGTCTTTCACCACCAAGTTTAGAGCCTTCTCCTAGAAGGCGTAGAGGTAATACCACTGGTAGGTTTCATCCCATGGTAGCTGATGCATCGGAGATTGATCCTCCGCTCAGGGGTATTAGTGTTCAGGATAGGCCTGGTACTTCCGCAGAACTAGAGAGGAACACTCCATTTCTTTCTCGAGTTCTCTTTCAATCGGAAGATAACATAGAGGTAGAAGAACTCCCAGAGTCGTTAGCAACTCCAAATTCTTCTCTACCTTCTAACCATCTAGACGTATTACAATACGTTGGGACTCCGACGCATAGACCGTCAAGTCCAGGTCATATTACGCACTTATCTTCAATGACCACCACCAGAAGCATGGCTTCTACCACAAGTGCTACAACCATGTAGACTCCAACATCAGTACAAGGGGGAGGAACTATTTCCATCCCCTCTGCATCTTTATTTGGGTATTTTGCTAGCACATCCTTAGTCGGGTCTACCTCCATTCCTTCTACGAGTGGAAATTCCCAAGCCAATGCATCTAGTTCTAGATTCTTCCCGTTTGGCACCCATTTACAGGGTATTTCGTCAGTTCCATTTAGTGCCTTCACATCCATGATGGGTGGGTCAGCTTCATTTCAGGGTTTTCCTTTTGGAAGTGGTCATATACCACATTCCAACCTGACGATAGGATCTATGTCTTTTTCTTCTAAAGGACAAGGCAGTAATCCCTTTCAAGGTTGGACTAAACCTGTGGTTAGTGGCATAGGAACTGGGAATCCGTTTTTCGGCCAAGGGAATAGGCCGTACTCCACAGTTAGCTCATTTCAAAGTATTCCTCCCTTAGCTTCTGCTTGGAATCCATATTAGGGGTTATCGACTCCTTATAATCCTTTAGGAGGGAGCTTCGCTGGTCATGGAGGCTTTTCGGCTGGAGTTGGTCAAACTCCGAGTTTTGATGGATCACAAGGTTCGCCTTTTGGTTCAGATGGTTCTGCTGGTTACTTCAGGTAGACTGGTGCCTTTCAAAATCTAGGTCAATCTTTTCAAAACTTTGGGAACCCCACCTAGTCTGGGTGGAATCCCCAGGGTCCTCCTAGGCTTCCTTTTCTGGCAACTTTGAATTTGTCAAATCTCACGAAATTAACGAACAATCCAATCAAATACAATCTGGCTTGGCCTCCAGTCCCAACCAAACTCCCTTCAAACATTCCAAAGTTTGAGGGAAGGGTAGTGAAGACTCGGGCGACCATGTAACCACATTCCATATGTGGTGCTCATCAAACTCCCTTATCAATGACTTGGTTAGGTTGAGACTTTTTCAACGCACCTTAACTGGTAATGCGGCCAAATGGTATATAGATTTGCTAGGGGGAAGCTTTACATCCTTTGTCGACTTGGCTAATATTTTCCTAAATCATTTCAAGTTGCTCGTCCGTTATGATGCCCGAACTGAACTTCTGGCCAATTTTCGTCAGGATACAACAATTCACATTTCTAATCATATTCAGGAATGGAGACGGAGAAAGAAGCTCATTAAAGCCGAAATTCCTCTTAAATATTGTCTCAAATGGTTTTTGAAGTCCTTACAACCTAAAATCTCTAAGGATGTCTCTCTATCCAGGGTCTATTCTAAGAAGCAAGCTATTTTTAGAGCCCAACAGTTAGAATTGATTTACTCTCAGTCTGGGATTCTACAAAAAAATTTGCCTGATGCTCCTGGGACTAAGGTTGATATAGCCAAGTCGAAGCCAGGTCCCCATGCGGATGGAATCATTGGATCCGTAGACACAAATGTGGTGAACCTGTTGAGGCAATTGTAGTAGTTGTCTTTACAAATTGCTCCTAAAAATCAGGTCACATCGTCTAACCCTTCGTCTTCTCAACCCTCTTATGTTAATGTTGTCCAATCTTCCAACCCCAAATGAAATCAAATTTCCAATGGGAAAAAGAAAGGACGAGGTAAGAAAAAGAGTCAAGATGGGAAGACTGACACAAATAAACCTGGAAATAATGTTGTTGGTGGTGGAAATGAGTCTAGAAAGAAAGTCAAGTTTCCATGCAAGCTATGCAGTGGAGACCATTTAACTCATCTCTGCCCAAAGATTCAAGATACTCAATGCTTGTTAGGGCAGCAACAGACTTCTAACTCTCAAGCTATGTTAACCAACCCTTTCCCCAAGGGCAGCAAATGCTTGCTGGCGCAAGTTCAAATCGTAGTACCTCTACAGGGGGCAACCAGGAAGGGGGGAAATCATCAAATGTTTTCATGATGGGTTCTAATGTCCATGTGGCCACTCGATCGTGTGATTACGGTGAAACTAAAACATCCAAGGATAAAACTAGTCCCGGGAATACTGAACTTAATATTAAGCGACCCCCGGTCGAGAATATACCACGGATACTGAAACATTCCGCTAAACGCGCGACTATCAATCCTAATGCTAGGGCCACCCAAAATTACTCCATTGTTGAGGATCTGGCTTAGAGTCCATGCACTGTGTCCGCTTTAGAGGTTCTCCAATTGTGTCCAACTCAACGAAGTGCTTTGCTTTCGGCGATAGGGGCAGTTGATCCAAACAACTCTTTAGTGCTCACTTTCGACATGCTTAATGTCAAAAAGTGACTCCCTCATCACGTGGCCTTTCAAATAAAGTCTACATACCGAAAAATTAACATTTTTCATATTGTTATTGATGAAGGAGCTTCCACGTGCATCATGTCGATGTCATGCTAGAAGGCCATTGGATCACCTTCGGTTGTTCCTTCACCTACCCTCCTTATTGCATTTGATGGGCATTCTCATAAGTTGCACGGGATTATCCCGGCCTTTCCCATATGTGTTGGTGGGAAAGTCGTAAATATCAAAGTATAAGTCATTGATGCTAACCTAGATTACAATCTCCTCTTAGGAAGGAATTGGGTATATGAAATGGATGTCATTGTTTCGACTCTGTTTCATGTCATTTGCTTTCCTCATGAAGGGAAAATCATCAAGGTTGATCAATTGGATTATTCTCTAGTTGATCCTCTAGCAACTTCGGATTCTACTATTCCTTTAGTGGATAACCCTTGTCCGCCTGCTGAGAATCTAGGAGTTGGGATGTATTCTTCATTGATTGGTACATTTGATTTTCTCTCTCCTATCACTAAAATCAATGTCATTTCATCATCCAAGGAGTCTTCACGAGAAGAGTTCTTCCGAACTCATTATTTTTCAGACCCTTGGACCTTTCCTTCACCTACGACCACATTCACTGAGGGACAACTTGGTGGAATGGCATTTCCTATGTCTACAGCAGAGCTTAGATATCAGTCTATCATCAACTCTATGTTGAGCCTCAAACTTGCACTTATTTACCCATCCTCCCAACAGCCTTTTCCTACTCATTTCCTTCTTTTGTCATCATTTCCTTCATCAACTTGTTCAATTCATTGCATTATAGGACTTTTTAACATGATTTGCTAATTGTGCTAATGATTGACTGTTGTTTTAGGTTTTTGGTTCAAGTGCTACAATTCCGCAGCTGATACAAGGTTTCCGCAGCCGATCTCTGATTCCGCAGCCAAACCCAGATTCCGCAGCCATTTTCTTGTTTGCTATGATCCAGGTGTCCTCCAGAGGAAAGAGCCACATGGGCAAGTTTGTATGA